>VZTE01002665.1:605568-624192 GCA_013397775.1 Eulacestoma nigropectus
CAGCGGCTGCGCCCGGGAGGCAGGGGCGGGCCCGTGGCTGTCCCCGCCATGGCGGGGCTGTGTGGGGCCGGGCTGGGCGGCTCGGCGTTCCCGGCCGCTGCCGGGGCCGCGCTGAGGCGCTGCGGGGCCAGGGGGAGCGGCCGCAGCCCCTGGAAGCCGGTCCTGCTCCTGCTCGGCCCGCCGGCTCTCTCCACGACCGGCGCCAGGTGCGCCAAGGACAGGCGGCTGAGGCAAAAAAGAGCCATTTCGGAGCGGCAGCTGGTAAGTGCTGGGCTCTGTGCGAGTTCGGGGTGCCTCAGACACAGTTCCCGCTGCTGGCGCTTCTGGAGTGAGGAAATACTGACTGAAATACAGTTAACTTCCAGCGTAGTGAGGAAATGAGTCTGCCCCGCGATGTTCTCGGTGTTCACAGTGATCGTAGTAGCGCTCACGTTCCCTTCGGCCTCTTTGGGCTGGAAGCATCTGTAAGTCGAGAAAACAAAAAGTCTTTTTAAAGCTAAAGCTGCAAAACGGTATTTTAGCTTTAAATTTTAAATGCTGTTTTGTTTCTCACTGGTTTTTTAGTCTTTCGTTGTAGTCAGCTGCCAAAAAAGCAGCACTTTATGTCAGAGAAACAGGAGGGTCCTAGAATTTATTCTTCATCTTATTTTTACATTTACACGTCTCTGGAAAATCTTATTTTCTAATGATCCATAAATCACTTCCCATTAAAAGCCATAGTTTACTGTCTCGCCGTGTGGTGGTGCCAAATACTTTTTAAAAGAGGCTTTTAAAGACTTCACTGGTCGTAGTATAAATTTAAGTATCAATTCTGTTGTGAGGATTTTTAAATAAGAGTTTTTCTTCATCACATACCATTTGTGCGGTTTATTTAAAGTGACCCGCATTGCCCATTCTCATTATGAAGTCTCAGTAACTCACAGAATTTGAAAGTTACCGTGATCACGGTCGTGCTTTCTCTTTTGATCCCTCTGTGTAAACAATTCCACCTGTCAAAGAATGTACTTCTCTAATATTTTCCCTTGGGAATTTCAGCCCCTTTTCTGGAAATAGATAAAGTTATATCTAAAGCCTTAGGCATATGCTTTTAAAGAAGTTCTTAAAAATACTTGGAAGATGAAATCTGTTTTTCTTTATTATTACACTCAGTACACTGCATTTAGTTGATCTGTGAATAGCAGCAGAGTTCTGATTCCTTTTTTTTTTTGCTGTTGAATGGAATTCATCATGGTTAAAAATAGCAGGTCTTGCCTATTAACTAAAACTTCTTGGAAGATGAGTCTGATAAATTGTACTTGAAGGCTGCAACCCCCACCCTTGTTGCAGACACGTTATTTCGTGGATCAGCGGAAGGTGCGCGTGGTTGGAGGACAAGGAGGAGGAGGGGGCCAGTCCTTCTACAGTGAGCCCAGAAAAGTATTTGGAGGCCCTGATGGTGGAAATGGAGGTGATGGGGGTCATGTAATTTTGAAAGGTAGACCTCACTAAATCTGTTTTGTTTTGTGTTGTTGTCTTATTGCTTGACATTCCACCCCAGCAAAAACAGCCCTACATGGATGGTAAATGGTAAATGACAAAAAGGTTAAAATGGTCATTTCTGTATGAGATGTCTTTGATTTTTAAGCTTTATCCTGAGCTGGTAATGGGGACATAAATGACACTGACAGCCCTAGAAAGAATTTTGAAAGTCAAGGTATTTTGCAGATATTTTAGTGCCTGGTGCTGGACTGTCTTATGTTAATGCTGGGATCTGATTAAATTTTCCTCTTACAATGAATAAAGCTGCTTCTACCACCAGCCTGCTGCAAAATCTAATCTAGCAAATTAATTTTGATTTGGAATGACCACTTTATTATAAACTGCATGGTTAATAAACCTAAGCAGTTAAGTAAAGGCAGTTAAATAGATTAATATTAGTCTTCCCTGATATGTTATTGTCGAGACAGTAAATAGGATGTGCACTCATGCAATATTCAAAAAGGGAGAGAACAGTCAAGAGGTTGCTCTTCTGTGGCTGTTTTACCAAAACAGTGCGTTCAAAATGTGTGTATTTTGCTTTACAGCTGACCAGCAAATGAAATCACTTTCTTCAGTGTTCCCCTTCTATCAGGGTTTTAATGGAGGGAGAGGAGGAAGCAAAAACTGTTATGGAGCTAATGGTGCACACATGTATGTTAAAGTAAGTGAGTGGGTGTTGCCTGCTGTGGTAGCTTGGTACATGGGTGATTTTCAAGCTGGAGAACCTTATTGTGAGCAAATCTCATGTTTAATGAAGGGTAAATGTCTGACGGTGCTGTTTGAGTTCAAAAAGTGAGCTTCATGAAATACAATTTTCTTTTTGGATTCCTCATCCTGAAAATATTCAGGAGCGATTTTCAGCAAATCTGAAATCAGCTGGTGGAGGATCTGCTGCAGGCTTTGAGCTTCAGTGTAATGCTTGCATCTCTTCACTTTGAGGTCCCTGTAGGTACTTTGGTGAAGGAGGATGGCAAAGTTGTGGCTGACCTCACTCAGCATGGAGAAGAGTACATTGCAGCTTATGGAGGAGCTGGAGGGAAAGGGAATCGCTTTTTTCTCTCCAATGAAAACCGCGCTCCAAAGTTATTCACTCCCGGAGAGCCAGGTCAGGAGAGGGTCCTTCAGCTGGAGCTCAAGACAACAGCTCATGCAGGACTGGTGAGTTTCTATTGGTTCAGCTTCCATATTGTTGGAGGATGAGACTTGACTGAAGGAATAATGTATAATAACATTTTCTTAGCCTCTGGTTTGCTTGTTTAGAGATGCAGCTCGATGCTTTCTTGCTGTTACTTGGTAGAAGGGTGTCCAAAGTGATTCACAGAACTGTCAGTCTCCTGCCACTTGGTGTTGTCCTACTTCTGCTAAAATCCCCACTATACATTGAAAAACAAGATTTATCAGTGATTGCTGATGATGTATAGCAGCTTTGTCTGCTGCTTCTGCAGATGAGCAGTACAGCATAGAGAATTCTTCTAAACTGGTTTGTTTTCTTGTTTTTTGTTTTTTTTTTCTAAATTATAAAGTTCAAATCATCTTCTATTTCATCCCTGTATTTCTCTTTTTACAGATATTAAACGTTTGACTTTGTTAGAGCCAGGTTTATAATCCTCCAAAATGAAAAATGCTGAGTCAGCTTTGAGCTTAAACTATTTTTGTATTTGACTATGGAAATATTTTAACACCAGCTGGATAAGCTGTGCAAGTTATGCTTTGCTGCAAAATGTTCTTGATGTAGCCCAACAGCTGCGGAATAACTGTGTGGTCTAGCAGAATTTTGCAGATTTGTTTAAAGACTGAGAAATGTGGGTGTTTGTATTCCAGGTGGGCTTTCCCAATGCTGGCAAATCCTCACTTTTGAGAGCCATCTCCCGTGCAAAGCCAGCTGTGGCTGCCTACCCATTCACAACCCTAAACCCCCATGTTGGCATTGTTCACTATCAAGACTATGAACAAGTGGCAGGTAAGAATTTGGAGTTTGTTGTGTCTACCTTGATAGCAATTTGTGTCACCTGGGTAATGCTTTAAAGTGCTGCAGAAATAGGTTCAGGAATTCTGTAGACTTCTTGCTAGTTCTAAAGAACTTCAAACAAAACTCTGCTGAAAGCCCATTTCACCTTCACTTGTAGGTACCTATAATGCCAAACTGGTAATCTGTATTCTGTCTGCACTGGAGTAATCTAAATTTAGGTGTTTTAAAAGATAGTAGGAGCAAACTTAACATGAGTTGTGCTTTAGTATTGATGCACTGAGACATCATTCTAAAAGTACTCACACTGTCCAGTAAAAATCTGGGGGGATTTGTTTTGGGGTTTTTATTTGATCTGTTGGATTCACTGTGAAATTTCTCTTGTAGTTGCTGACATTCCTGGCCTCATCAAAGGTGCTCATCAGAACCGTGGCCTGGGGATGGCCTTCCTAAAGCACATTGAGCGCTGCCGCTTCCTCCTGTACGTGGTGGATCTCTCTGTGCCTCACCCGTGGATTCAGCTGCAAGACTTGAAACATGAACTGGAAGCGTATGAAAAAGGCTTGTCTGAGAGGCCCTGTGTTGTGATTGGGAATAAGATTGACCTTGCTCAGTCCAGGATCAATCTGCCGCTCCTTAGGGAGCAGGTAGCCGAGAGGGTCATCGCGTTGTCTGCGCTGACAGGAGACAACTTGGAGGAGCTGCTGTTGCATCTGAGAGAACTGTATGACACTTACGTGAAGACAGAACAGTCTCGAGGACTAAGCCCAGTCAAGTGGTAGGAGCCACCACTGCTGTGAACTGTGCTGGAAGGAGAACAGAATTTAAATGGCAGTTTGATTCAACTGCATCTCTGATTTGGGCTTCTTGTGGGTTGTTTTCATTGTTAAAATGGAAGGGCACAGCATGGGGATTTGTTCTGGACTGCTCCTTTGGAAAGATTGTTTTGTTTGTTTGTTCACTTTTGAGGTGCCTCTGAAGTTTTACAACCAAGCTTGAAAATTGTAATCGTGGTGGGTGTTGAACTGGAAACCTGGCTCTTGTTTGGCATACTATGGAATGAAGAGAATGCTGTCTAGTGGAAATGACTGAAATTCAGGATCTGCAGGAGATGCTGTCTTGTTTTATGGGTTGTAGTGAAGTGATTTTCTCAATTTTCACTAATCAAAAAGTCTAAAATAAAAGTGGTCCCATGTTTATCTGTTTCTATATGATGACCAATTTCAATCGTGTCTTAAACTTTTCCCCTGCCCTGTCGTGGTTTGACGTGGAGATTTTTCGTCAGAGGAGACACAGCTCCTCAGTAATTTTAGGGAGGAGGAGCATGAAAGAACTGCAATTAATGACTGAAATGATTTCCTCATTAATGTAAATATTTAACTATCTTTAAATGCTGGCAGCAGTTAAGTGGCTGAATAAAGTGGCCAGGAACCAGCCATTTGAGAGTCACATCTGAGTTCTCCCATTTAGGAATCTCAGGCAATGTTCTGAGAAATCCTAGGCTTAGATACTTCAAAGAAAAGAAAAATACAGTTCTTTGTCATCCCCCCCCCCCTTTTTTTTTTTTAAACTACATCATTTAATGGACTGTGTTCTTAAACTTTAGGAATTCAGGAATCTTAATTTAGAACAGTGGTCTTTGCCCTCTCCTCATACTCAAAGAAGAGCTGTTTCTGTATGCTCTGGTTCTATTCCATGTAAAAGATTATTATCTTAATGATGGAAAGTCGAAATTCATCAAAACATATTCTTAAGCTTTTTCATAAGGGACCTGAACAGACTTGTGGGATGCTGAGACACAAACACTGTCAGAAACAGAGGAAATTACTGAGTGGTTTTGAAAAAACACTTGGCTGTAGCCTCTAACCACTTTTTCTGATACACCACAGTGAAGGTGATAATTCTCTCTGCTTCTTTCACTGCACATTTTTGATTTCCTCTCTGGTAGTCTAATGCTTCTGCACAGAACATCCTTAAAAACAGGTTTTTAATTCTGAAAAGACACAGGTCAACTTGAAAGCCTGAATTGTTTAATAAATTATGGCACACCAAGTAGTTACCTCTCCTAAATTCATATTCTGAGTATTTCTGTTCGTGATGAGGTGTGGGAAGTAATCTGTGCATTATAAGCAGCGATATTGGTATAAATAGGATCAGGAAAAAATCAGAACTAATATTAAATCCTAAAGTCTTTCTCGTGTTTTGCTTCATCCCTGAGATTTACTGAGTTGAATTAAGTAGAAGTTAATATTCAGTTCTGCCCGTCTGTTTGGTTTTGTGCAGCTTTTTAGGCTTCACTGCTGTTCTTCCTTCTACTGCTACATGCTTTTCAGCCACATTTAATAAAAGCAGGGGAAGGTTGCCTGAACACCAAAGCTGGTGCAGCTTCTTAGCAGATTATTTAATACCGAGATGCTTTGCACTCTCTCTGGCTGTGTTGGAGAATGCCAGAGGCTGTTCTAAAAGCCTCAGTACTCACAGGAGCTCCCACCCTTCCTTTAGTGCTCAGGTCACCTCAGTTCTTGCAGGGAGAGCAGTGTTGTTTACTGGTGTGAGAAAAACACAGCAGGTTTCCTGACGCCTCCCCAGAATGTGCCACTGATCCTGGAGTTGGGTTCTTTGTTCTCAGCATTTCAGCCACCTGCTCTGAGGTGACAGCACCGAGTTCCTAAAGCCATGTTCTTCACACGGTTCAAAGAGGCTTTGCAGCATCAGGTACTCCCTCATCTGGCAATGAAAAGTGCCAAAGAGCTCCAGCTTTGCTGCTGGAACAGCTCTTTGTAGAAACTTCAACTTCCCCTAGTCTTCAATCACTTGGTGCACATTTATCCAGGGTGCTCCTTCAGAGTTTGCACAAAGATCTCTTGGATCCACTCCACAGGAGGCACAGGGCTGAGGAGGAACCTCTGGTTCTGCTGAAAATAAAGGATTTACAAAGGAAATGCGTTTTGCCTCTGAAAACGGAGAGAGAAGAAATAATCAGTTTAACAGTGAATTGTTTCGGGGAAGAGTTGTGTGCTGTAGGATTTCTTTCCACTTTTTTGGCTGGGGTTGGGGTGGGTGGGCTTGTTTTTATTTAGGTTTTGGTGGATTAACTTTGTTTTGCTTTCCTCTGCTGAGCCCTTTGATGCTGTCCTTGTTTTTTAAGCTGGCAAGAGGAAAGAGATGGTAGATTTTGTTTCTCATTCTGACAAGAAGCCATGGGAATTCAGTGTGAATTGAAGTCCAGTCAATTCTTTATTTCCTGGAGAGGCTCGAGCCGTGATTTTGTTTAGCACTTTACAGTTCTAGCACTCTTTAATGCATTTTTTTAGTACATGATTACAACATTATTTCAGTGCTAATTGTAAGGGTTTTATGTTTATTTGCAATCCTCTTCCCCTTTGTAAGTCCTTGGAAAATGTAAGTGGTATCAATTACACAGAAAAAAAAAAATCAAATGCTAATGTAAAAACAAGCATTAGGAAGGACCACACTTTTAAATGTGGATACTGAGGACTCATTGCAGAACATTAATTAAAGCATTGAATCAGGGTGTTTAAGCATGAGATATTTTGCAATCTGCTTTACTTATGGTTTCCTAAAGCACTTTTTCACCTTACCTAGTATTTTTTTTACATTAGGGAAAGATCTTCCATTACTGTCTGTGTACTTACTAAGAATCTTCATAGCGATTTCTGGTTTGAAGTAGATTTGTGGTAGGTGAATAAGTACCATTGACTTGACCATGCTTAGCAACTTGTTATCTGTTTTTAAATATGAGTTCAAATTAAAGAGTGACAGGAGAGGCTGTGATCCAGAGGTGTTCATGCTGATAGAGTGGGATCCTGTCATAGTTTGTGCTAGAGACAGAACCACCATCCAACTGCTTTTCTGTCCTGTCTTCCATGGGGTACTGGCTGACATCTGCAGTGAGTGCACCATTGTGGAAAGGGCTTTGGTGTGAATTAAAACTCCACCCTGACACAGCTAAACTTCATCCCAATGTTGATGTGTGCCTGGCCTTTGAAGAACAGCTCTGTTTTCTGGTTGTCTTCCATGCTGCAGTTTCTAGTGTCTTTCCTCAGCAACAATTTTTCTATTTTTTAAATTGGGTTTAAATGTGACTGCACTGTAGAGGTCTGGAAAGACTGCAGTTATTACTTGGAGGGGAGTATTATTATTTGGAGGTGAGTACTATTATTTGCATGCCAATAATGATAAGAGATGATTTTGCAACTCTTGATAGCAGAATAAAGCTCCCATCAGGCTGCACTCTTGATTTTTCTCTGAGCAGTTCTGAAATTTATCATGTGGTATGTGCCCATTTTTCTGAGTCATAAAACCTAGTTGGTAGGAGGACAAAGGCAGGGAGATTTTCATCAACCTTGTTTTAATGTTGAGATTGTGTTTGTCCTTCGTTTCCCCACTGAGAGTAATTTTTCATCTCCTCTTTTCTGATTGAAATAGGATTGTCCAAGGAGGCCTTAATGGCATCTGATTTGTCATCCATAGGGTTTGGGGTTTTTTTTTCTCTGCCCTTGTATATATAAAATACAGCTTTGACTCCTCGAAGCATGCATTCCTTGCTCAGCTCTGTTCTTTGCATATTGCTATATTGTTATGCCACCGAGGTGGGGATGTGTATTTGTGTTTTATATACCCATTTCCCAACTGATCAAAGAGAACAAAAGACCAACCATACTACAAATCAATATAATTATGGTTTACTAACTCACTGGTGTCTGCATGTTCCATTTCAGTAAGAAGTAATGGCTGTGGCTGGTTACTTTGTTACAATCCATTTTATACTGGTAAAGTTCAATTAATTTAATTGGAGTGGCTGGCATAATGCAGGGGTGACCTGGGCTCAGTTTGGTAGGCTTTTAACCTGACTGTAGCACTGCAGCAAACTCAGAGGCTGTTATTTTATGTCACAATGAGTGACTACAACAAGACACAAAACGTGAGGAGCCTTGTGCTTACTCAAATACACTGAAGATGTTTTACAGAGCCACAACCACCTTTTAAGATGCAGGTTTAGAAATGCACTTTAGATCCAGACTTATTAAGACCGACTGAAAAGCTGAAAATGAACTGCTGAACAAATTATCTTCTGTTATTCAAATCCTACGTGGGGCCTTTTTGTCTTTGTAACTGGAGAAATCGATAGGCAACTAATATGCAGGTAACAGTCAATATTTTAGAAAGCATCTGATGGTTTATGATCAATTTTTGCATATGGAAAAGCTTCGTCATGGTTTAAAGATTTCTCATTTGAATCTTGACATTTGGGTCCTCGGTGCTTAATTACCTTTGAGACTGGAACATCATTGTTTCCCAAAGACTTGGGAATCCCCACCCAGTGCTTCCTTTGTACACACACTAATCAGCTATTGACAGAAGTTACTATTCACTCTCTAAATCCAGATAAATTAATATTCCACTAAAAGTGGAAAATGCTTATGAAGAAAAATATTTGCATGAGACAATGTAATTGCTAAAACACTGGTTGTCAAGAAGACATCTGTGATATTACGGATGAGGCATCCATATTTTGATTATCTTATTCATTAAATCATACTGGTTTGTGGCTATTCATTTCCTGTTGTTTTCCTCTCTTGTAAATCAGGAAGATGAGTTTGGGCAGCGAGAGTGCTTTGTCCAGACAGGACTCACATTTATCACATTTAAAAAGTAACCTGGTAAAAGGTCACTGTATTAAATGAATATTTTCTTACTGCATTGCTTTGGAAAATGTTTTTTCTCTTCACTTACCCACCCCCACAGCAGACATGTAATGGAAGTTTAAAGCAGTGGTGCAAAACAGCAATTACTGGGATGCTGAGATCTGTCTAAAAAACCCAAAATCTGATAACATTAAATAACTCCAGAGCCAGGAGCTGTGGGTTTGGAGCTTGCCCCACTTTGCAAGGGGTTGGGTGCCCCATTAGCTCTGCTTGTGGCCCTTGTATCTATAGACTGAAAAAATGTATTTTATTTTGGTAAGCTAACACATCTCTGTTTCTAAATCAACCAACATTTTCTAGCTTCATGAATTAATTTATGGCCATTAGGAAAATGGTTTTGATGGATGAAAATTTAATGGATTAATTTTTTTTTTTTTTTTTAATTACAGTACCTTATGTTTCTGAGTGATGTTTTAATCTTCTTTCAGTGATAGAAACTGAATTATGGAAGGCTGAGGTCCAAACTTTTCCAGGTTTGGAAAAGCCTACATCCCAGTGAATTTTAAACATTTTGAATTAAAATATCTGTCTGGATTTGGACCCTAGCAACTTGCAGAGTCATAGAAATTCTGTACCAAGACAAATGACCTGAAATTTGGAAAATAATCCCCCAGTATCCACTTTACCTTCTTCATGGAACTGCAGTCCCTGGCAGTGTTTAGGAGCTTTAGGAGAGCTCACTCACACATCTCATATTTTAAGGCATTCAGATTTTCTTTCACAGTAAATAAAACTTAATCTGTAGATGGATAACAATTGCCATGTGAAACATGTACAATTTACTAACTGGTGCTGCTAATTGATGTAATTATCACTAATTAAATGTTCTAAAGATAGTGATTTTTGTAATTGTTATTCAATGGCTTGAAGTGGCTTGTGAAGCTGATCAACACAGAACAGTTCTAGAACTGCATGTTAAGACTGAATTAGATTAGTGCTACAGAAGTTATTTTCCTAATGTATTTAGCCTGGAATAAAACTGATGTCACATTTAGCTAACCAGGGCACTTGACGAATGGGTGCACAGTAGAAGATTTGCTTTTAGTGAATATTCAAGCTAAAAAATAACTATATTCCCTCTTTCATGCCAGGAAAGCCTGAGTGCTTGTACATTAATGGAGAAAATAATTGTGGAGTGTCACAAATGTGATTGAATAAAGAAGGAACTTGTTCAGATTTTCTCAGAAAATGTTAAGCTTGTTCTGGTCTTTCAGTTAATATATCTGCCTTTTCAAAGGCAATTTGGTAGAGTCTGTCAGCACACAAATACCTCTTCAGAGTCTGTTGTAAAAGTGGCATTTAGGCCGACTAAAATTTATGTTCTGTGTTCTTTTGTTGTGGAGGGGGCAATTCTGATTTGATAACTTGTTATGCCACAGTTGGGAGTGATTAATATTGATTACAAATATTTCCTATTTACAAATTGTGACTGGAAGGCATTCTAAAGTGGTGCATAGTGATGGTTCTCAGTGAAATAAATGCTGAGATGAAAACACGGTTATTAAGATGAGTCAATCATAATGACGTTAAATAGCTAATTTACCCAGCTTTTAGTCATTTGTTCAGTACTGCTGGAGCATCTCTCAAGAGGTGAGTGAAGGAAGTTTGAATTTCTGGGTTTTTCCAAGGGAAATCAGTAAATCCCTGTGTTCTCAGGGATTATCTCATTTTTGAGATTGTCACTATGTAGCAGAGGACAGGAGCATGCAGGACCTGTGAGGGGGAATTTCTAAAGGATTTCAGCTCTTTCTGAAATAAGGATGAACTGTTCTGCAAGTTTCTGTTTGCATGAGGTCTTCCCAGTGACAGCTTCAGGAAGGATGTGTTGGGCATTTTGGTCCTCTGCTGAGGTTTGATATTGCCCTGGTGCTGGATTCTTCCAATGACAGACATCATATTTGACTTCAGACTTTTCCTTACGCTGGAATTAGCTGTGTGTCAGCATTCCTCTGCTTATACAGTTCTGTAAAGTCTTTTGCAACCTTCATTTTGATTAAGAGTTTTAGTGGCAGCAACAAAAGATATTACTGCTTTTGTGAAAGCTCTTGGCTAACAGCTTAATTCCCAGAGCACTGACCATATGCTTCATATAAGCACCACGCTATTATTTTATCCCTGTGTGTTTTGAATACAAGCTGTATCAGAGATATTAAATGGTGTTTTAACCACAATGGTCTATTAAATTTGTGCTTTTTAGAGTATAAAGTATAAATAATTTTCATAATGAAGGGTGATTGCTCTGCTTTGTCAATTTGTCTTCAATTCATGGACACTGCAGGGTGTACTTGCAGCCTCATGTTCAAGGGGCTATATGCAACCCCCATTATTGTTTGTTCTTCAGTAAACAACTTCTAAAGACTAAAGCTGTGTGTGAGCTGTTCGTTAACAGCTAAAATATTTGCCAGAACTGTTGTTGCCCTCCTAGCAGAGAGCTTGTTGTTTGTGAATGCTCAGAGAGATCTTGAATGAGATTATTAACTACTTTGCCATCAGTTTTCCTCCAGTGTTAATTGTGCTGCTAAATCCTAGGATATTGTGTTAAAAATAATTCCAAAGTCAGTGTCACATCACAGACACGTTTTTGTGCTTAAAGGAACAGATGTTTAAGTTATGGGTTCAGTCTGCTTTTAAAAACTCCAGTTTTGTCATGAAGCCTTTACAACACAACCAAAGGTCTTACTTAGTGCCTCTAAGTAATTTCAAAAAAAAAATCAGGTTGTAGCATTTTAAAAATGGAAAAATAGTCTTGTTCTTCCCCCACAGATGTGCACACAGCTCTACCTATGATGTTTGGTACTTGGGTTAAGTATTAGCTCCCTTTTGCACTCAGACTGTGCAAGCAGCTTGCAAATTATGGAGTAAAAGTGTGGGGCTTGTAAATAAGTAATGCTCATGCATCCTGGACTTTAATAAAAATGGTGCTGATTAAACGAGTCATCAGCATTCCTGAGCTTGCAACAAGAGGTGTAGGGACAGAGCTGGGGTTTTTTGCCTTGGAGGTGTGTACAAGTCTTCCTCCCTCAGGCAGTGGTGGGTTTGTTGAAGTGCCAATGATAGTTTTATATCTCAATAAAATGGTGGTATTGGGTTATAGGTAAAACCTTTCATCTGCAGAATTCCTAATTGCTTTTCTAACCCCCCCTAATTCCTTAATCCTGCAAATGCGACTATATTGACAGAAAATTGTTGTAAGGAGGAAAGCAGGAGACTTAAAGGTTAAGGGAACAGACAAGTGCTGTGAGCTCCCTAGTGTCCACAGGAACATCTGTGCAATCTTGCATGAAAGGCTGGCTTTGTGGTGTCAGAAATTGAGAGAGCTTTTCTGTTTTGTGGCACTCATCCAGGGCAGCTCGCAAAGAGTTTTTATTCTTGTCTGCAATTCTCACATCAGAAGTAAGGATAATAACACTCCTTATTGTGCCCCATCTATTTGCAGAACAAGTTCTGTAGAGTGCAGGAGGTCTCTTTTAGGACCAGGTCTGTACTGCCAAGTTGTGCTGGTGTCATTGCTCGGGAGCGGGGGTTATGCAAAATTAATCCTCCCTCACAGAAACCGTGTTGTTAAAGTTCCTTCTGGCAAGGATGTTAACCCCTGGTCTTTCCACCCTGGTTCTGCTGTGAAAATGAATGGTCATTTACAAATATGAAGGGAAACCATTAGCATTCTTTCAAATCAAAATATAATCACATCTTGCTAATTTCAAAGCCCTTCAATCCCAGCAAATCTCATTAATTATCCCCGACAGGTGTTTTTCAACAAAAGCTCCTTCTTGCATTCTCTCTTCCTCTCCAGCCTCCTCCTTGAGCTAATGAAGCTTCAGCGATGTCTGTGGAACAATGGAGCAATTTCTGTAACTGCAAGTTGGAGAGAACAAATAAGGGATGGTAATTGAGGAAGGGCTGGAGGAGAGGCTGCAGGAGCAAAGTTCCTCTGTCTATGTAAAGAGATCTCTCATTATTGGTGATTAGGGAGGAAGCATTTACAGAGAGACAAAGAAAGTAGCTGCGCTGGAAAAAAAAATGTTTTTTTGATAGTTTATTGATATGCAGGCGCTGCTGTAGGAAAAGACCACAGACCTCGTTAGGGCGGCCTTTACGTCCTCGAGTTAATGGAGTGTAGATTTGTATCGAGAGAGGGGAACTGGCATCACCTCCACACAGCTCCTGTGGGAAGTCACTTATTCAAAAAGCTCCCTGGGCATGACTTGCAGCTGCATAAATGCTGTTTACTAACACTCCGTGCATAAATTGGATGCTTCTTTCTGGAATTAGCTGGGTTTCTTTTCTCTGTGGAGATGTGCTGTGGAAATGAAGCCTATGTGCTTCCCCAAATATTTGAATCATGTTCATAATTACAGCAAGTCTTCTTTCATGGTTGTTGAAAACAGGTCCTGCCTGCTTAGCTTACACCTAGACAACAGGAAAGAGGCATTTTTTTAGCAGGTATGGCAGATGAATTATACACAGGTGCTTTGCTGGGCTGGTTGACAAGCAGCCCTACCTTGTCTAGTGGTTATGCATTTTCACAATTCAAATTGGGTTATGCCTAGAAGCTCCCAATCCCTGCCTCTTCCAAATACATATAGACATTTATATTCTAAGCACTAAAAATCAGCAGAATTCAAATACTCTTTTAAGCATATTTGAATTAGTCATCAGCTACTCTGAAACTTCAGAGCCGCTCCCAGAGTATGAAAACTAGGTATGAAAACCAGGCTCAGATGTGACCTCATGTCCAGGCATAAGTAGTTATTTTTCTTTTTTATTTGGCAAAGCAAGAGCTCTTATTTCAGAAAGGACTATAAGTGTCTTCCCTGCAAAATCCAACCATGAGTAAAATTACTTTCGGCCAAGTGTAGATAATTCTGCCCATATGGAGTTCAGAGACCATGAAAATACTGTGCAAAAGGTTCACAAGGAAATATGTCCTTTTCTTCCCTCTGGGAAAGAAAGGTGTAACCACAGGCACCTTCTTTTATCAGAATGAGTGGTCTAGTAGTTCCACCTCTCCTGATGAACAGCTGAAGAGAACCGCAGCTGGAAATTGGTGCCTTGGCCACGTTATGACTTTGTCATTTTTAGGCAGACCAGTGGGGTTTGTAAATTAAGGAGGAGTTATTGTCGATGTAACCTCTCCAGATCTCAGTTGCATGTAACGTGCTCTTGAAAAGACCTGAAGCTGGAGAGAACTGAGTGATGTGCACTCACCACACCCTCAGGGGGCTGTCAGGAATCTGCTCACCAGAGGTAAGAGAAACTCAGCTGTTTCAGGAGCTGTTTTTCTCCACCGTGTATATCTGCCTCCTCAGGCAAATCCATGGATGCTTTGCTTCCAGCTGGATTTTATCATTTCCGACAACACCTTGTTCACCATAAAATATTCAGCAAGCTTCTTATAAAAATACTTTATTGAGGTTTTCAGAAGGGAGCAGACACAGGGAAAGGTACAAGCAGGCTCAACTGTTCCTCCTGTCAATTCATAGCACACGTACTTCGAGGGGTATATTTTAACCCACATATAACAGACTGACAGAACATGTCACAAGTCTGAAATATCACATACACAAGACAAAACATCATTTAAAAGCTGACTTCAGATGACAATACTGATCTACTTGACAAATATCACTGGGATACAGTTGGATGGCATTTTCTTTTACTCATAGCAGCAGCCAAAAAGCAGTTTGCTTGCAACAGCAAAATGTAATTGGCAATAATCACAACATCATAAGATTTGGGGTACTACTTTACAACATTTGGGTTTCTATTTGTAAATGTAGTTTTCAGACTTAGGATCTTGAGCTTCCCTGTGCAATACTGTTAAATACGAGCATTTGCCATGGCAATTAATTATTTATTTGTGTTACTACATCATTGAGCAGTGCCAGCAGTGGAATTAATCTGCTTTTTGGTCGTACTGCCTCTGTGCCCAAAGAAGTTACAGAACAAACGGGCAATTGTGATGAAGCATGAGATGGGGAGCAGAGATAAAATGTCCAGGATTTAATGGTAAAAGCAAGGCTAGAGCCCTGGTCTCTTGAATCTGGTGCTCTACCTGTGCAATTAGTTGACTGCTCTAAAAAAAAAAATTGAAAATTAAACAATGAAAGAATTGATGCTTATGTTGATTGAATCAGCTCAACCCAGGTCTCCAATGAAGTGAGGTATTTTAAAACAAAGAATGTGAGAGTTCTGAAGCTTGATAAATTTAAGAGGTCTGAAAGGAACATTAAAAAAAGGAACATAAAAAAAACCAACACAAGATTTGCTTCTCTCTGAGCTTGTCATTCCCTAACACAGTGCCAGAAGAGTATGTTTAAGGTCCTGCAGAAGAGATTTGAAAATGTCTTTGGGTTGTCATGGGGGAGTCTGTGGAGAAGTTGGTATTGTGCTGGCACCTTTCACATAGGCACAGGAACCTTCTTCTGGGGGCCTTCCAGGGCCCATTTCTGCTGCATGGCTCCGGGCAGGAGGGAAGCACTCCCATGGGAGCACTGGGCAGCGTGTGGCAGGATCCAAAGGAAATCAAAGCAGTTTTGAAGCAGGGAGGGATCAGGCAATGCCAACAGGGCACTTCAAGATGCTCAATGCCTCTGAGTCCGGCTGTAAACTCCTTAGGGCAGAGATCTGTCCCTTCCTGGGGTGTGGAAGGGACATCTATTGCACCCCATGGAACAGAGATCCAGATTATGGCTGCAGCTGCTGGAGCAGAAATGATGAGGTGTTTTCCTTCTGAGGTTTGTTCTTTTCTTTCTGTATCATCATCTACATGTAATAAGCGTAAGGAAAAAACGCTCTCATTTACGGGAAACATCAGGTCTGCAAACAGCTACGCTTTAGTTTAGTGCAGTAGTTTAAAGCCAGATATTTATTTTTGTTAGCTTTTATTTTTCAGTTTTCAGTTTATTGGAGCAAAATGCTGGTGCTGCTCAGGCTGCCTAGGTGGCAGCAGAGCTCTTTTGTGGCACCTGCAAGTGGCGGACACAGATTTCACTACCTGTGGTTAATGACAATAAACCCCTTTGTCCTTCTATGCGGTGGGATTTCGTTGTTGATAAACTAAAATAAGTCAACAGCGGGCTCTTTTCTGCTTTCCTCACCTGCCCCAGAGCACTGCTCCTGGGTTCTTCCAAGGAAACAAGCTGCAGTCCCACACCAATACTGCAGCAGTAAACCAAGGCTTTTCTCATCCTCACACTGGGCTGGCTTCACTTTCAGTAGTTCTGAAGGGCATCGTGAGGCTGAATCTTCAGCTTCTTGGGACAAAGGAGTTTAATAAAAGCCCTTCTGAAGCTGGAGTGGCAGAGAGGGTATAGGACAGGGTTGACAGCCGAGTTGATCCACAGCAGCCAAAAGGAAGTCTCGTACCAGAACTCAGAGATGCACTGGCCATGGCAGCCAGCACGGATGATCATCAGGAGAGTGTATGGTGCCCAGCAAACCCCAAAAATGCCCACAATGATTGCCAGTGATTTGGCCACTTTCTTGTCTCTAGAGAGCCTGAAGCGTTGAGTCGTGCTCTGGGACACGATCTTCATCCGTTTCTCTGAGCACAGAGTGGAGGCTGAATTCTTACAGCTCTTTTTGTTGCAACACTTGAGTTTCCTGGAGTTCTCTGAGCTTGTTGCCAGCAGGTCTTTGGCATCCAGGCTGGAAGTGGAAGCTGCTTCTTGAGCTTTGCTCTTAGAGAGGTCGAGGGTTTCAGCTGACTCCTTCTGCTCCCACTTACAGCATTTCAAAGAAAGCTTTGCCTCTGGGCTCCTTTCCATCTCCTCAGTGAAGGACTCGTTGTGCACTTCATGGAAAACATCCAGGTGCATTTTGGTGCGCTTCTGTATGTTCAGGTAAATGCTTAGGTTGAAAAACATCACGCTGATGAAAGGGGTGAAAAACTCCAGCGTGGAGGCTGTCATGAGGAAATACCAGTTGTAGAAGAACTCAGCATAGCATTCCCCGGTGGGGATGATGCTCCGGCCTGATATGTACTCCCAGCTGATAATGGCAGGTCCGTACAGCAGGAATGCCAACACCCACACCAGCACCATCTTCAGCACTGCTTGCCTGATGTTGCCTTGCTGGGCTCTGTAGGCGACCTGCACGAGGAAAGCCTTTTCTTACACACAGTCCCACACCCCAGCTGGCTGAGGCTCCTCACAAATGGACTGTTAGCATTCCTGGCAAAGTTGCTAGGCAATATCCCAGCAGTCCAGCAAATTGATATGCCATAGGCAACAGGAGCAATTGCTAGATAAATCTCAGTCTTACAGGGAAGATTTAGAACACTCATTCTACAGCTCCAAAATGTGGTGTCTGCTGAGTGGAAATGTACCAACTTGGTTGGAGCCTGGCAGCTGTCTGCACCCACCACTTGCCTGAGCTGTCCCCAGCTACTCCCTGTAAGCCACAAGGAGAGGGACTTGACAAACTCCTGGGCTGAATCCGTGTTGTATTTGCAGTCAGGGAACGAGCAAACAGCAGTGGAACAGATCTGCCCGTGAACTGCTCGTTACCTCCTGCAAAAGGCTGAGCATTTTGATCTCCCCACACACCCAGGGACCTCCCCACATTCCGTGCCAAAGCCGGCAGTGCAATCTACTGCCACGGTAGCCAGGGAGAAGCTGCGAGTCTGACTGCAATCCACTGGTTCGTCCTGGAGATAATAAGCTCTTGCAAGTTAGTTAAAAGTCTGCTTACCTGGCTGGCTTGCTTGTACACTACTATCCTGTCACTTGGGAAGGGAACGCCTGCACAACGGGGTCTGAGCCTTAAGTGATTTAATTATGCCAGGAACACCAATCTGAAACTACCACTAAATGATATATTTGTGGATGATTATTGTTTTTCAGGCTGAAAGATTCATGATTTCTGGAGGATCCAAAGAGCTTTTAATTATTGCAGAGCATCTGGAGACTAAAGGAGGAGGAGAGTTATGTCCCCCTCAGCTGCCATGACAGGACTCACCGCTCTTGTCACCGAGAGGAATCTGTCGTAGCTAATCAGAACGATGTTGAAGACCGAAGAGGTGCAGAGCAGGTAATCAACCACCAGCCAGAGTTTGCAGAGGCTTCTCCCGAAGATCCATCTCCCCGACAGCACATAGGGCACGTACAGGGGGATGCAGAAGGCACCTGCAAGCGGAGGGGCCGTTCCCGGTCAGACTCGGGCTCTGCACGGCGGCTGCCCCGGGAGATCCGCGGGTGCCGGGTGGGTCCTTCCCTGTGCGCGCCCGGACGGAGGGAGCGGCCGGGGGACAGCGGGAGGGGACTGGGATCTGCGGAAGGGTGTGGGGGCAGGAGCGGGGCACGGCCGGAGTGGAGGCACGGCCCGGGGGGAGCAGCCGGGCAGGAGGAGCCCCGGGCGCGGTGCCCGCCCCGCCGCCGAGTTGCTGCCGGGCCGGTGCCGGTGCCGGCG
>VZTE01002665.1:624621-644989 GCA_013397775.1 Eulacestoma nigropectus
CCCCGAAACCCCCAGAGCATCCCTGAATCTGCCCAAGCATCTCTGCATCCCACTAGAGCATCCCTGAGCATCTGCGCGTTCCCACGCACCCTCTCAGCCCGGGAGCATCCTTGTATTACCCCGGAACATCCCTTCATTCCTCCAGAGCACCCCTGAGCACCCACCCGTTCCCCTCTCAACCTGGTAGCATCCTTGCACTACCCCAGAGCATCCCAGAATTCCCCCAGAGCATCCTCTCTCATTCCCCCTTCCCTTCTCAACCCTGGAGCATCACTGCATTACCTCAAAGTATCCTTTCCACCCCTAGAACACCTCTACATTCCTCTTTCCCCTCTCAGCTCCGGAGTATCCTTGAATTCTCCCAGACCATCCTTGCATTCTGCACAGCAACATTCCTGCATCTCCCTAAAGCGTCCCCCAAGACAGAGGCCGTGGGGAGTTCTTATGGCTCCTGCCTGGGGTCTGTGCCTTAATGAAGAGAAGTGAAGGTCTAAGCTTCCCTTACCTTTTAATCAGAGTCAGCCAGGAGAGCTCCCTGGGCAGGCAGAGCATGGAGGGTGATGATCTTGACCCTGCTCCTGGTGGGCAGCAGGAGGAAGAGGTAAAGCTGCCCAGGAGCAGGCAAGTCTTACCAAGTGTCCGTGCCACTTGGTCTGCAAACCAAGGAGTCCTTGGCCCCAGCCCCAGCTCCAGGGAGGTGATTAACACTCCCTTCTTCCACCACTTGGCCATTCTTCATAGCTAAAGGGAATAACTTTTGTCCGAGGGCTTGTTTCAGCTGGTGATTCTGCAGAGTGGAGTTACCTACCACTGTACAACCCCTGTGCACGGTGCCTGCTCCAGGTCACAGGAGAGGAAATATCCTCACAGGTGCCGTGGCACAGGGGCAGGATCAACTGCACTATCATCCACTCAGGGATGTGCAGAGCAGCAACACTGCAAAACAGAGAAGGGTACTGGCTGGAGACCCTGGCCAAGAACCTTCGTTCTGGGAAATTCTGATAAGTCGTGAGGAACGGAGAGAAAATAAGCAAAGCAAGAAATTTGTACAAACCCAGAAACAAGCCTGAAGTTAATGCTCAGGGGGTTTGCCACCTTCTGATTGCTCCAAAAGCTATTTTCACCTCAGGAACTACTACAGCCTCACAGAATTCCTCTTCAAACACACTGCCACAGCCACTGTCCTGATAGCAGCGGCTGATCCTGCTGGGAGGGAGCCGAGGGGGCTCTCTGGGATCGCGGTAAATCATTCGCAGCCGGCAGAGCCGAGCAGCGGAGCACTTCTCAGCACCCCCGCAGGTAAGGCCACCCACCAAAGGGTGGCCTCAGCAAGAACCAGCCCCATCCTGTCCCTTAACGTGCCCAGCACCGGGACAACGCTCTGGGTCTGTGTTCAGAGCCGGGCTCGCTTTTCCCGGCTGCGTGCAGGGCAGGCAGGCTGGGCACAATGAGCCGGCAGCTGGGCAAGCCTGCAGCCGCCTGGCACGTGTGTCCCCTTCCTCGGGGAGACAAGTGTCCCCGAGCCGCTCCGCTGCATGGACGGCTCGGGCTCCGCTGCTGCCGCATCCCGACAGGGGATGGATGTCACTGCGGGCTCGTGGAGCCGCGGGTGGGAGCGCTGGGGGTGCGGCGTGTGCGAGAGACCGCTGGGCAGTGGGAAAAGGCTTTGAGGTGCTTCGTGAGTGGCTTCAGCCCTGCTTTGAGGATGGTCAGGCTTGACCGCACACTTGGCTGCGCCGGGGTTTCACCACAGCCCAGCTGGGCAGCCGCAGCACGGCCGCAGCAGAGAGGACACGAATTTTATGTCGATCACCACAGATGCGACGGAGAAACAGCTTTTTTTTTTTTTTTTTTGACGCCCGTGATATTTAATCAACCCACAAACCGCTTTCACAGTGCGGCTGTTTGTGATCAGGGGTTATTTGAAATCTCCAGCTACTCAGTCAAGCACTAGCATTCACTGAAATGCTTACAAATTCCAAATGATGGGGTGTGTGCTGTGCAGCTCCTATCTCTAGGAGCAGTTTGCTGTTTGTTAGCTGTCATCCATTATTCAGAGTTTTCACTGTCCGGATAGAAAGAAAACCCTCTACCTTGTACCTAAGATAATTCACAAGGTGATAAAATACGATGTGGACAAATCACAGTTATGGTTTATCCAGAGTAAATTGCCAGGATTGTTAGATAAATAAGAGGTGATAGAGCTCAAATCATGGGTTTGCTGGTCCTGCTGCTTCTCTCTTGCTTCAGCAGACAGGATAAGTGTATTTCTAATATATTTCAGGAAACATGCCATCTTGGTAATAAAGGAAATCACACAACCTGTAGTCAAAGCAGATCACACACAGACATGCAAGCAGATGGTCTGAGAGCTCACGTTTGGACCTGGCTTCCACAGTACATATGCCATGCGTAGATAGCCCATATGCTCATAAGTGCTTATAGATGTTCATACAGGGTGTTCTGATCACCCTGCACCAGGCCGTGGGGTTCTCTCCTGGGCAGGGAGATCTCTGGAAGCTCAGAGCCTGAACACTGCTCAATCCTTGTAGATCTGTACAGTGGAACCTTTCCAGAGGGTCAGAGCTGTAACTCAGCTCCAAGCTCTCCTGAGCCCGGTTTCTGTTTATTCTGAGGTTGTGCATGAGAAGCAGGAGCTGGGGGTGGCAGATCACAGGATGGTTCAGGCTGGAAGGGACCTCTTGAGGTTTTCTAGGCCAACTCCTCTGCTGAAGCAGGGTCAGATACAGCAGGCTGGCCAGGACTTTGGTCAGGGTTTGAATATCTCCAGGAATGAAGACTCCATAACCGCTCCAGACAACCTGTTCCAGCTGCCTTCCACACTGCCCTTACAGTCAAAAAGTCTTCTCTTGTCTGCACAATCCTGCCCACAGATAGCTCTCTATAAACCTGGAGCTAGGAGGATATGCACAAATTGTAGTTTTTCCACTGCTTCCTTCTGTCCCATGGATCCAGTGTGTCTGTGAAACAAACTTTAAAGAAAGAGATGATTAAAAAACCTCTTTGTGTTCCTGTCTGTACTGATGAGGGTTGAAAGTGCTCTGGCATTCACACAAGTTATCTGTCACCATGAAACCCGTCCCTTTGTTTTATTTCCTTTTCTTCTGCCTTTCATCAGGGGACATGTTTATTCTGTTTGGAAAATTCCCTTTTTTGAGATCCCCTCACAAGTTACCAGCACACATGGGTGAGGGGAAGGGCAGTGTGGCAGAGGAAAGAGACTCCAGAGTGGCTGAGGGCAAAATCTTCAAGGAGCCCTTGAGCTCCTGCTTTGCCAGACCCCCAAGATACAGCACAAACCCTCAGCATAAATACTTTACATGTAGCACCAGTGAGTAGGACACAGAAAATGCCAGGGAGCATTTCTCATGCTAGAGATGCCTTTGCAGTGAAATGTAACTCTTTGATACGTATTTCTCTTAAAAACAAACCCAACAACAACTTGTCTGTCCAAACTTAGGGAGCTATTAGGACTGAAAACCAGCATGGCAATCCAAACCTGGCTGGGACATGATGAAATCAGTTCCTGGATCTGCTTCATCCAGCTCAGCCAGGTGTCAAAACAGCTTCTGCTGGTGGCAGAAGGTCTCTTCCTTACCATACTGCAAGGGACATAACTAAGCAAGTTTGATGTTGAACAAAGACGATGATGACCAGAATAATCCTTGAAAATGCTGAGAAATAACCTGTCAGCCAGCTTTCAGAAAGGTGGGAGGAGCTAACATCTCCACTCCCAAAGCAACACGTGCTGAGAGCTGCAGATGGCCACAAAGCCACCATGTCCCTGAGAAGGATCACAAAGTCTGGAGGGGAATTGTCCCCATCTGGGCACAGTGTGTGTCCACCTGTGTTCAAAACATGTCCTGTACCTTTTCACTTCTTTCTTTTCCTTCCTTCTTTCCTCTTCTTCCTATGTTCTTTCTCTCCATTCCCAGCTGTAACCTGCAAATCCAAACTCCCAAAGTGTCCAAAAATGCATCCTTTAGAACAGGGAGACTTTTCATAGTTGGAGCTGTCCCAAACTGCCGTGACTGCTTTTGGCTTCTTGGGAACGAGCTCCCTAAAATTACAAATCACCTTGTCACCAAAGAAAGTCACATTTCTGTCCTTGTTCAATCCAACAGCACTTTCGTGAGCAGGAAAATGTTTAACGACTCTGGGGGAGGAAAACGCCGCAGAGCAGGATGAGTAATGCCATTAGTAATGAAGTAACTGTCTGATCAGAGCTAACACCTGATTCGTGTCAGGGCCAATTCAGTATTGTATTTTGAAATGAAAATTTCAGAGCACAGTGGGGAATGAAACCAGAAGTCATCCTGCATCTGTCAGCTTGGGCTGAGTTGGCAGCTGCTGTTCAGACCGATAGATGTTTTCAGAGAGAGACAGCAGGGTCTGAATATCAAGATGTGATATCCATGTGCGGCTGCTGGAAGCATTTTGCCACATGGAGGAGTGAATGTTAAAGCTCTGTTGAAAAAGTATCCGTTAAATTTGGTACTCCATCAGGGGATGGTTTAAGAGGCAAGGCTGGGCTTTGCTTCTAACACTCCTAATGGCAGCAAGCGGTGTGGGTCAGGAGTGATAAAAGGAGATTTGGGAAGGACTAAAACATTTCTAATCAAAGCCAGTGCTGTTCCCAGGCAGATGGAAAACAGAGCAGCTGCAGAGAAATGAGCTGGGCTTCTCTGGGCCACGGTGCAAGCTGTGGCACAGTGGGCTCCTTTGCATTCCATCAGACTTCATAAAACTTTAGGTCACTAAGCAATTAGAGAGGGAGAGTTTAAGCCCACTTGTGGAGTCCATGGATTTCTCCAGAGCTACCACCAGGTTCTCATGTGAGGAGACCTACAAATGTCAGCTCCCTCGCTTCCTGCAGGAACTCATTGGTAACCTTATGTAATATTTAACAGACTTCCTGGGCTAATTAAGTATATTACTTTATATAGTAACTAACATATCTCTAATATATATCAAAATTTAATTCAGTTTAATTCATTATCACCGCTCAACGTGGGCCCAGTTCTCTTTCCCGTTACAAAGACGCAAATCCATTAATTCTTTGTGTGCATCAGGGAGGATGACAGAGCCCTGGGTTTGCCAGATCCCTTCCAAACACAGACAACTTTGCTCTTGTCTCTGCCCAGCTTAACTGAACTAAAAGAGTTTCTTCTGAGTCATGCCAAGGCAGTTGAGAGCAAAAGCTGTCCCCACAGACTCCCATCAGATGTCTAACAAGCTGGAGGGTCCTTCAGGCACAGTATTTGAGGGATTTTTCTGTAAGCCAAAGCTTGTATTTCCTGTATGACACTTCTTCCCCAAGCATATGTGATTGTATAAGCAACATGGAATAGAGGGAAACACATTTCTCTGGAGAGCAGAGGGCGAACAAGATCTCTGTGTCTGAAATTAGGAGAATCACCAGTCTAGCCAACTTTATCTTGTTTATTCAACCATTTGGCTTCTGTGAAGCTCCTGATAGTGAAACCTGGTGCCCCCAGGTGCTGGGCAGTGTCTAGCCAAGAGGGACTGAAGCTTATTGTTATTCTCTCCCTTTCCAGTGGCTCCTGTGAAATGATGCAGCAGCATCTGCCCAGGCCCTACGGGCAGCACTCCCTCACCTCTGTTATCTCTCTGGAGATGCTGCCGTGTCAGGCAGGAATTTCATGTGTTTGTGTCTCTAAAAGCCCTCTCAAGGTTTAAGGTCCAACACTTCAGCATCAGTTATCAAGTGCATTTTCTCCAGAGAAATGTGCCCTTCCTGGGGAGAGGGGAACACATCCCTCTGTCCTTCCAGCCCATGTCAGCTCTGCCAAGATCCCTGTCCCACTCCTGTCAGCCACTGTGGCCACTTCTCCATTTTTGAAGGGGCTGGATTCTGTTCAGCTCCCTGGTTATGAAATTGCTACCAGAGGGATGCTGCTCCCCCTGCCCGCCCACTGCCTTCCAAAGCCTGACCCGCTGTCTCCAGATCACTCTAATTTAGAGAGACCTTCATGTGTACAAGGATTTTCCCTGACTGCTGGCTTTTCTCATAAAAAAACCTTGTCTCAACCTCATCTCTGTCTGCTTGAGACAATGCCAAGCCTGCCCTTAGATCTGTGTAACAAAGGCAGATGGAAAATATATTTCCTATTGAGCCGTGGTGTGCCTAATGTATTCCCTTCTATTAACGATTGCTCTGGCTCCCGATCTCCGATTCATCATCTTTTCATTCTTTTGATGTTCATTACAAGGCAGCAGAGACTAATAGAGAGTATGTCAGGCATCCAACTACAAAGCCATGGGGAAGAGGAGTGAAAAGGGACACAGTGACGGGAGGAAGACAAAGCATTTAGGAAGCATCAGCTCATTGCAGGCAAAGCTGCAATGATACTCAGGATGTTTTTGCCCGTGCTGTTATCAACTGTCTTCCTCTTCCAAGCCCAATTCCTATTCCTGAAGCTGGTTTGGCCTCTAGACAAGTCATCTGGAATCAGATTTGTGCAAAGATAGTACAGGGCAAAGGAAACAGAGCCCTCCTGGGTCTGGAGAGCTGAGACCTCCAGCACGTCTCTTTATTGGTCTGGCTTGCAGCAAACAGGGTTTTAGCAAATAAATCCATCTCATCAGCCAGCCTGGGCTTTGCTGAGGCTTCTGGCCTAAGGAGAGGGAGCTTGCTGTGGCTGTAAGTAACAGGATTCTCCTTTTCCTGACTGTGGTGATGAGATGGCCATTCTTGTGAAACCACTCAGCTAAGCTGTCTTGGGGGACTCCAAACGCTACAGAGCTGCCACTGGATGTCACAGCTGCTGTGATCTGAGGAGAGTTCAGACCATCCTGAAAGAAAACATGGGAAAAAGAAAAACTGAAAGTCCTTCCCTCTCCAATGAATAATCACGTCCTGCTGGTTCTGACCTCTGCCTAACCAGAGTGCAGCCGTGCTGGAGGGAGAAGTTGAGGACAAGGAGCATTAAACACTTTCTCTATAATTTAAGGAATTGAATAACACAGGAGCTGTAGCAAAGCAATATGTGCAGGAGCTAGGTCTTCCTTCTGAAGGGTGTTTGCTGTCATTCTCCTGGCTGTTTTCTACCTCAGCACGGCAGGACCATTGGTCAGATCTGGCACCTCCAGGGCATGATGGTCAATCAGCGATTTTCCTGCATGGTGTAGTGCCAGAGAGTAGAGGAGCAAGAATCTGGGGATGCAGGATCTCCTTTTAGGCTGCATGACAAACACTACTTGCTTATCTCAAAACCAGTGAAACTCCTCTTACCCTTTTGCTTCTCACACATCTCCCTATGGAGGCTGAGAAACATCATCCTAGCAGGGCAGGGGAAGCAAGAAATCATTCCCACCTCTCTCTTTCCTTTCTTTCACAAGGCCTACAAGACACTGTGAATCTTGAAAATGAATGTCAACCACACAAAAAAACTCTGCTGTACAATTTTTGCAGGCAGTATTATCTGATGAAGGTTGGGTTGGTGTTTGGTGGGTGGAGGATTCCTCAGTAATTTGCTTGGAAAAAAGAGAAGAGTGGCAAAAATAGGAATGAGATGCAGACCTGAGCATGGAGTGGGGATGCCAAGAGTTCCAGTTGTTACAGAGCTCCCCTGAAGCCCAGGGGTATCTCTGGTCACTACAAAGTGGGAGTTTTCCTACTTTCCAACCAGATGTTGAAGGAGAAAAAAGCAATGATGCCCCACGAGCAGAGAGGTTCTCCCTGGAGCTGCGACTGCAGAAGCAGAGCCAGGGCAAATGGGAATAGAGGAGAGCACCAAACTGGAGCCAGGTACCATCAGCATCTTCCTGGTGGTTAAACGTTTTGGCAGTAAGTGAGGAACTGGGATATTCACCTTCCCCACAGGGACCCAGGTCCACCACACTGCCACCCCCTCCCATGGTGCAATTTCTCTTTTAATCTCCCCTTGTTTTGCTCTGCTTTAACTCTGTGAGGGAGGTGTTTTGTGGGAAAGGCTCTGCCTCTCATTTCAGGTGCTATTTTCCTTTCTCCTTGCTTTCTGCTGTCCGTCAGCGTTGTCTGACAGCACGACATGGTTCATTAAAAAAGGGAGGGATCAGGTGCAAGATGAATTTTCCAAATAATTTTGCAAACGACTGTGTGTAGAGGCACAGAACAGCTTTCTGAAACAGAGTTAATAATTCCAGTTGTTAATAATGCATCACTCACAGCTGATGCTGTTCCCAGTGCCCACGCCCGGGCTGTGCAGATCCCACTTGTTTGCAGGGAGGTTGAGGAAACAAAAGTGATTCTGAATAATATTTCATGTGACACTTGGCATTTAAGAATATTATGGCATTGTTTTAAAGCACTTCGCCATTTCTAAGCAATCCTGCCTGAGACTGCATGTATAAAAATGTGCTTATTTGTTTCCATACATTGACTTTATACACGTGATCTCCCCAGCCTGTCACAGCCCTTTTTTGAGCATTGGGACACACCACAGACTTCCCCAAATTAATTGTGCAAAGTGCACAATGTTTTGAAAAACACTTCCTACACAGACACTCGGTATTGAGCAAGAAAGGTAAAAGACTGGGAAAGCACATGAGCTGCTATTTACAGCAGCTAGGTTTCAAAAAGTTTTAGCAAGTTACAAGCCCTCCTGGAAACAAGCAGGAAATAGTCCATAATATTCCTTTAATTCTATTATCATGATTAAGTTGGGGTTCTTTAATGACACTGCTTTTAGCAGCTCAGACCACCTGAAGTGGATCTCCTGCTCGCTGCCCTGGCCAGCCGAGCTGCAGAAACGTGGTGTGAAGGGATGATCAGGGCTCATGGAGCTTCAGGGGTGTGCTTCAAAGAGCTTTTTTATTACTCTGCTTATCATCTTCAGAGCTCTGGTCGCTGTGTCAGGCTCACGGCAAGTGTGGAACAGTGGAAAAAACACTGCAAGGACAAGGAAGAGGGAAGATTGTGTCTGTAATTGCTCGCCTGTAATTATCTGCCATTCTGCCATTCATTATCTGCATTCTGTTCCTGCTTCTCATTAGCATAGAACCGGGAGAGTATTTAATTGCAACGCGGCTCTGTCCATGGCATTATCTGAAAGCAGAGCAGATCAAATCAGCCTTGTGGGGCTGAGGGAGTGACAAACTGCTCTGGGGCAGCTGATGGAGATCAGGAGGGGCAGCAGGGCACAGCTGCTGGAGATCAAGATGCAGAATACGAATCGGAGGGTGCTGGGCACCAGCCTGAGGTTACACAAGTGCTGCCTTGAGCAGGCTGTTCTCTCTTCTTTCCACTGATCACTTGGTGGTGGCAGAGTCCCACATCCCAGACAAGATCCCAACGCGCTTTGCAACGCGAGGCTGATTCTCCAAAGCATCCGCGGCTGGCTGTGGGGACAGGGAGCTGCAGGAACCTGGATTTGGGATTGCACACTGCCCGCTGTGCCTCGTCATCGTGTCCTGTGCATGGTCATTGCACAGTGGCATTGGAATTCAACCCTGGGGTTGCACAACGGCAGCAGCTGCGCGGAGAGGAGAGGAAGGAACAGATCTGTGCTCTTGCGAGCTGTGCGAGGAGAAATGAGGCTGAAGAGTGCACTGAAGGCAAGCCACGACTTGCAGCAAAGCGGCTCTGTAGCAGCGAAATGTGCCTGGCCACAGACTCACTTTGTTGATGCACATGATGGGGAACGACATGAATTTGAGCCGCTCTATGCGGAGCAGCCAGAAGTGGAGGGAAAACCACCCACGCCTTACCTGCAGTCTGGCCTCCAGCACAGTGACACCCAAAGCTGTGCCTTCCTCAGTCCCTGCTCGTGTCACCCTGGCTGGAAGCTCAGCTCAGGCTCAGTTCAGGCAGGGACAGCCCAGTGGCAGCCCCTGAGGTGCGGGCTGTCCCTGAGCACAGGCTGTGGGTCAGTGTGGTGTCGAGCCTGCTGAGCTGGCTCCGTGCTGTGGGCACACACCCGGGTACCAGGGGCCTTCAGAGAGGGCTCTGGCAGCACTTTTGTGCCATGAAGTGGGAGGTGGGGTTTCAAACCAATGCTCTCTGCTCCCAGCTGGCCTCTTCCCTGCAGGAAAAGGAGTTTTTCTACGCCTGGCCAGATCTGTGCTCAGAGCTGATCTGTCCAGTGAGGATGATAAAAACAACACTCTTTGGCGTGTTAGCCTGAACATCCAAGTCACCACACAGCTCTGCAGCCACCTCATCTCCCTCTCCCACTCCCACAGCCACTGTGCTGGTGCCCTGAAATGCTGCCACCAGCATTAGACATAACAGCAGACTTAATTAAAGGGTGGCAGCCTGCCAGCATCCAAGAGGCAGAGCTGAGCTGGCTGCACTGCTTTCAAAGGGGTATTAAAAAAAACCAAAACAACCACGCTGGGAAATAGCAGGGCAAGCCTTGTCACACTGACGTTGCTGTGGGTCAGGCATCAGTTTTGCCTCAGGTCCATCCCCTGGGAAGAAGTGTTGAGCAGGGGCTCTGTGGTCCCTGACCCTGTGGCTGAGCCCACTCCCAGGATGCTCACAGCGACCCTTCCCAGAGGGGTGCACAGTGTGGTGTTGAGTCACATCTCCCTCCTGCCCTGCTGGAGAGGGAGATGGAAAAGTGGGATCCCCCCCATTTCTGCAGGCTGGGGTGGAGCTCAGTTTATTCCCTTCTGTGACAAAATGAGATGACACCATATATTTCCATGGTTATCGGAGATCTGAACATCTCCCCGGAGACCCCAGCAGGAGTGAGGGACAGTGACCACCTGAGCTGTGTCCCAGCCCTGCTGTGGGCTTCTCATGGCGTCTGTCCCTCCATCTGAAGCTCTCAGTGCAATCCCGATGCCAGAGATCCCCATGGATGGATACTGACAATTCCTTCTCGGAGGACAAAAGCACTTTTACATCTGGAACCAAGTGCCAGCAGCTGCACAAAAGCAGGACAAGGACGAACCCACTGTGGGAGGAGAAAGGTAAAGTCCTCGGGTATCACTTTGCAGCAGGCAGATCCCTGTGGCACGTGTGCTCCTCAGCTCGAGGCAGATAACAGACAATACCCTGATTATTGGAATGCATTTAGCACTGTGCAATGCCTGGGTAAAGAACAGCTATTCCAACAAAAAAAAGAAAAGACCAGAGAAAAAGAAATCGGCCTTCAGCTTCTGAGTCCTCACTTTGCTTCACCCTCAGGATTTGGTTCACTGTGTGTCCAGCATAATTATTAAGCAAGTTCTGACAGAAGAATTTTATTTACCCAGCCTCAAAAAGGAAGAAAGGAATCCGTAATAGTGGATTAGATCAAAAAACCATAATTTATATTTCAGTAAGTGCTTTAGATGTAAGATCAATGGCTCGAGGCTGATTGATAGGAGCTGTTTGCAAAGACTTTACATCTAATTGCACCCAGGCAATCACACGGACTTTTTCTTTGACGAGTACTAGACACCATCCCTCTTGTGCAGATCGGGGGAGGGACCAGAAAATAGCAATACTTTGCATTGGAGAGTTGCTCAGCAACTGCCCCATATTATTTTTGAGTTATCCTTGAGCACAGCCTCTTTTTTCTTTGATCTTCACGTAATTTTTGTTGCTGTTACTTCTCAAAAAAGACAATGTTTTAAAAGAATTGCATCTCCATTTGCCACAATATTTTTCTTTTTTTAAAATATTTTTTCCCCTCAAGCACAACCAAAGCCTGATGACATCAGGGAAAGCAGTGCAGTGCTTTGCAGAGGAGAGGAAGTGAAGGTCCATCTACTCTGCTAGAGCCTTTCATAGAGCACTGAGAGGCAGAGATTTAGCATCTTTTTCTGTACATGGTCCACAGATGACATTCAGAGGCAAAAGAAACTTGTTCAACTCTTGCCACCAAGCAGCCTCTCAGCTGGGTTTGGGCAGGCGAGGTGGTGTCAGAGCTCCCATTTTGGCAGCCTTTGATTAGGAAATGGCAGTGGGGTGATTTGTCAAGGGAGGAGAGTGCCAGGGCTGAGATTTCTCACCAGGCTGTAATTCCAGACGGAGCTTGGCATGGAGAACATTACTCTACAGTCCTGATTTGGAAGGAGCATCACATCTCATCCACCAGTTATTATGAGCCCTGCTGATAAATGCCTTTAATATGACACAAAAAGTGATGAAACCCTGAGCTGCTCACCCTGAACCAGAGCTGCCTCCGTGCTCTCGATGACACAGATCCCTTGTGGGGCCCAGCAAAAAAGCAGCTTCTGATTATTGGGGTGCATCTGGTCCTTTTCTCTCTCTCATTCATTTTCTGCTATTGCCACACACAGTGGGAAACAAGAGTTTTGCACTGCTTTGCTCTCTCCTGGGTACCATGCACAAAAGAAGAGCAACTAAAACACCAAGACCCTGAAATATTAAAAAAAAAAAAATCCCTTAAGAAACATAGAGAAGAAAATAACCCAAGATTTTAAATGGCATTAGCAAATATGAGTCAGGAGCATCTTCTGTGGAACTGCTGCCAGCTACATGGACTAAAGATGGAATGATTCCAGCACAGCCCCTGCTCAGGGAGAACACTCACCACTCCTGAGCCAGGTTACAGCCCAGTCAGAGGATGTCCTCAGGGGAACAACCAATTTCATCACTTCCCTGCCCCAGAGTAACCCTGTTAGGCAATCCCTCACTCCAGCAGAGCACGGGGATTTCTTCCTTCCCCTGAAAGCAGCTTGTTTGCTTTGCTGCTGTTTGACCCCCCAAACCTCAGAAAAACAAAACGTTGAAACTTTGCACGCAAGTTAACCCCCGAGGCATCAGAAGGGAGCAAATTTCTACATCTAGTAAAAATCTCAGCTGTGAAGGCCTAAAAATAGACTTTTCTTGCCTCGGGAATTCTAGCCTTGCCTTGTGAGTCGTGGTGCTGCAGATTATTGCATTCATAATTTAAATGTTGGATGGGTATAAAATTACTGGTGTGGGAGTTATTCAATTTCTGGTAAGTACATTTACATTAAATAGAGGCTGCACATACAAAAGATAGGAAAAAGTCCTTCCACTTCTGTTCTCCTGAAGCAGTGAGAGCATGTGCAGCCTCACAAGGCTGCTCTTGTGAACAGATAACGTTTTTTTTTTCCTACCAAAAACCTGATAAAGTTCACTCTGGCTGAAATGGTACTTGTGTCTCCTCTCTTGGCATAGGGCTGCTCCAGATTCATCCCTCTCCAGGCTAGAAGAACTCCCAGGGCTGATCTGAGCACTGCCAAGGATGGGTGATGCTTTTAAACTAAACGAGGACTGATTCAGTGTAGATATTAGGGGGGAAAAAAATTACAATGAGAGTGGTAGAACACTAGAACAAGTTGTCCGGAGAAGTGACGGACGTCCCATCCCTGGAAATGTGTAAGGACAGGGCTCTGAGCAACCTGGTCTGTTTGAAGGTGCCCTTGTGCATTGCAAGGGGAACGTACCAAAAGTCCTAACCCAAACTATCCTATGATTCTATGACTAATCGGAGGAAATCCAAGGCTCATCGGTTCCTTCCTCACCCCACTCCTTCCTGCTTCAGTCTTCACTCCTGCCTCCATGCTCCCAGAGAAGGGCTGTTTTTCCTGGCCTGTGCAAAGCCACTGCCAAAACCAAAGCGGCTGCGTTTGGAGAGCCATTGCTGGGCCCTGCTTGAGCTGCACGTGAGGGGCAGCAGCAGCTCCAACCCTGCTGCACCTGCAGCACACAGCCCTGGCCATCCCCCACCAGCATGTCAAGGCTCCTGAGGCACTTGATTGCCAGACAGCCTGGGGGTTTCAGTGATTTTTTTTTTTTTTTAGTGATGCTGTTTTAACTCGGAGAGTGCGAGCCTCCCAATGAATCACATCTTGGTCAATTAGAAGTTTCCTGTCAGTCTTGCCTTCTTGGACACTATTCCCAGCAGTGAAAATGCCATTCTTGGAGCCAAAATTGAGCTCTGTTGGCCAGGGAGAAACCCTCACTCGGTGTAAATGAGGAGAGAGGACCTGAAAAATCCCCTTCAGAATGGCAGGGCTGGAAAAATACAAGCGTGCTTTGCATCCAGAGCGGCCGCGCACAGGTAGGGGCTTCTCCTCCTCCCAGGTTCCCATCCCTGGTGACAGGAATCCATGGAAATGTGAAAGGAGCCCTGGGCAGTGCTGCAGGCAGAATGGTCCCTGGCTGCTGGGAAGCCTTAGCAGGCAGCCAGCTGGCAGGGCTCCTTCCTGCTGCCGTGGGGCCGGATGGCCGGGAATGCGGGGCTTGGCGCTTGGGAAACGCCGTGCCCAGCCGGGCAGACAGTGGGCATGAGCTCTCCTGCCAAAGCTCAGTGCCTGGATTTTCACCCGTGGTCCAGAGGAGGGCTGTGGTTTGGGTTCAGGACATCGTTTATTTCGCATGGAAGTGGGGACAAGTGGGGATTTTCGCTAGCAGGGTGAGCTGCAATTTCCACCAACCCGCCTTCATCGTTAGAGATGTCTAATTTGACATTTAGCTTAGCTACGGCAAAAAAGTCAATTTTTCAGACTGAGTCCACCTCACTCTTCCGATACCCAGTATACAAACAGAAACCAATGATTCATGGTGCTTTAATATAGAATAAAACAAACCCCTTCCTCCACAACAGGGTCTTTTCTTCCCCTCTGAAGGCCATTCTTCCACCTCATCACTTGTTTTCTCCCATTTTCTGAAAGAGCTTCCTTGGACAAAAATAACGCTGGACATGTAAGACAACATTGTGAATATCAATGAAGGGGTTTTTTTCTTTTCCTTCTGCTCCCAGTTCCTTCTCTGGGCTAAAAGTAAATAGAGTCAGCTGTAGCTGACACAGAAGCTGATGAGGGAGGCACATTAGTTTGTCTGCCTGTCGGGGATTTCTTGTATAGCAGCCTTCAGATCCAGAGCCAAACTTCCCAACTCCATCTGGGACAGGATCTGGGACAGGATCTGATTTTTTTTTTCTTTTTGTTCATGCTCAAATATCTTATTTACTTCATTATCTTTTTATTTGGTGGAATTTCATAATGAGAGCTTTTTTATACTCGTTTTTAAAATCAGTCTGTAGATTAGTATAATTTATTTTGGGAAAGTTGACATGCTAATTTTTAAACACAGAAAATATGGAGGCACCATAAAATTAACCTGGATCTTGTTTTGATGGATATGTGTGAATTTGTAGGTTACTAATTAGTTTTTTCTAGTGGTTGCCTAGGGACCAGTGGACAGGACTTTGTTACATTAAATACAGGAGACTATTCCAGCAAGTAATATGTGCACATAAATATTTGCTGGATCAAAGGTGCTAATTTTACCAAGTTAGAGGAAATTACATGCTAAAACAACCTATAGTGTATCAGTAAACACAGCTGATGGTTTTTACACAGTGTCGTTTCTTTCTTTTTTTCCTCTTTGCTTTTTTTTTTCTTTTTTGTAGGTGTTGCTGGTTGTCACAGGTCACAGGGTTAAAATCCAGGGATTTTTTGCAAAATTGCAGGGCTGAACTGTCCTGAGCCCATTCTTGGGGTCAGTAGGTGCCTGAGCTCTGTGCTGCACCGTGAGGAGGTGGCACCCTGGGTGTCAGGGCAGTCGTGCTCATGCTGTGAACTCTGCCAGCCCTGGTAGCTCTGCCCTGTGCTGGGGGGCACAGTGCAGATGTGTCATCAGGAACACTTGGAAAATACACGTGCATGCCACAGAGAACATTTCTCTGCTGTCCTTTCATCCACAAAGCCAGCAAAGTGGAGAGGGAACTGGTGCTGCCTCGGGGAAAGGCTGTGCTGCTGAAACAACAGTATTGAATTCAGTGAATAATTAAATTAAATTAGCCAACATCAGTGACATCTAACCTGGGCAGTAGAAATCTGTCTGAGCTGGCACAGGGAATATCTAAAAGGAAATATCCCTTCCACTGTGGGCTGTGAGGAGCTTCCCTTCACTCTGCCTTCTGCACACCCACCCTGCTCAGCTGCTTCTCCGAGTGACATCCTGGGGACAGAGGGAACTTACCAAGGAAGAGCTCAGGCAGGTTAAATTTTACTCCCACGTCAATTCTGATCTTGCATCAATAAGTATAATTAACTTCTATCGACTTGAGTTTCCAGAAAGAAGCCTCACATGAGCTGCTGAATTGATCTACTGCCATCACAGAGGGAAATGTGGTCCCGAGAGCACAGGGGTCACTTGCCTCGTTGCTGTACGCGTAGCTAAACTCGGATGTGGGAGTTAATTCTAAATAAGATGTTCTTGCGGCCAAGTTTGGCAAATAAACATCTATTAGGATATAAAGCATCACTGATTGATGACAGATCAACTGGCAGCAGTGGTGCATAGGCATTGGGAAAACAGAGTTTCTTCAGATCTGCTCCTGCAACTCAGGCTGAAGGTCACATGTACCAGCCCTCAGTGGGAGGGGGTTCCTAAAAGTCAGGTTCCACAGTATCCCCCTAAGGAGCTTCCCAAATCCTATACAGGTGTGTGAAGGATTGAAGTTGTGAGTTAAAACTGATCTACCCCCATCTTCCCTGCTATGGATATGAAGAAAACCTGTGGACTTCCATCCCAGGGAAGATGGGGTATGAAAGTGAGCCAGTTTGGCCCAAATATTTTTACCCTGAGCACATCCTCCTGCTCACCTCTACTCAGGTCCAGGAACAGGAGTTTCCAGCACTAGAAGTCATACCTGGAATTAGAATTCAGGATTCAGCAGAGGACTACATCACACATTCCAAAAACCTGTGGATATGGCAGTTGAGGGCATGTTTTAATGGTGAACATGGAGGTCACGGTTGGATTTGATGATCCTGAAGGTCTTTTCCAACCTTAACAATCCCATGATTCTGTGACTGTGTCTAGACTTTGTGAGAAAACATGGTTTTTAATAAGCTTGCTGGCTTCCTGCAGAAAGCCCCTTGAAGTCTCAGATTTTTAAGCTTTCACAACTTTGACCACAGAGATTCTCAGAACTTTATTTTATATTGAAGGGAAGTGGCTCAGCCCCTGAACTGCCCTCAGCTGAATGGGTGCAGCTCCCAGGGGAATTATCACTGAAGCGGAGGATACAGGCTGTTGTGTCTTTTCCTTTCCATGCCGTTACAAAGAACATGCTTATTCAGCCTTTCAACAGACTGGCTATTTCTACTTATTCAGCTTTTGCCATGTTCCTCATTATTTACGGATTCCTTTTGCCCTTGAATTGCTTTTCTTCAAGGTACTGGTTAAAATTCATGTGGTTCCAGCATTACCACGTTTTTCATTACAGCCTTATCAGTATTACCAATGTCTGCTTTTTTAATATTTTTTTTAATATTAAATAAATTTCTGTGACTGTAGCTGTTTCACACTATCTTCCTTTTTCAGTGCCAGCAGCTCAAAACACTCTATTACCGCCAATAGAACTCAAAATTCCTGTCTTTTAAGATGGGCTAGACTGCAGGACGAAATCTTTATTATTTGGATTATGGAAGATTTGGATGTTTCCCATTTTGCAGAGTGGTGTCTGGCTCACTCATAAGGGGACACAGGAAGAGAGAGACCTTAAAAACTCTTTAATCAACTGCTTTGATAACTTGGGGCTTATTTGCCCAGAGATATTTTGGGATTCCTATTCTGCTTTTAATTCACTCTGTCCCTTAATCCAAATTATCTTTCAAGTGTGGACAAGGCCCTCACTCCTCTAAGGTGAAGCTGTTGGTGAACAGGAGCGTTGGGAGCATTTCCAAGGACGTTTGGCACAGAACTGTGAGGACACTGCTGTGTCCCTGAAAGGCTGCGGAGGCACGGGGTGCTGGGAATTCCAGCCTGGAGGAGGGACAGGCAGCGCCGAGCTGAAGATGCTGGAGCCTGCACTAAACAAATGGGTTTGGTTTTGAAACTTCCTGTCAAGGAGTCACGGACGGAAAAGAGCTTCCCATGGCAGAGCTGAACAACTTGCCCGAGCCTGTTGGGACTGAGGGATTGCTTTGGCTACTGGGTGATTTGGAGGGGGAGGGAAGAGGCCTTTGCCTACGTACAATGGGTGATGGATTGACTGCTGACAATCAGTATTTCTGCTGCAACGTGCCACATTTCCTCGCAGTATCTCTACATCAACATCTCTAGATTTTTTGGTTTTCCATTTTGCCCTTTTAGGTTTCCTAACTCTGCTGCGGTGACAAGGTTTGCTGGATCAGTTTTCTAAGTGGATTTTGTTTCTCCACAGGAGGGAAGCAGTTGGATTTATTATAGGTGGAGCTGATGGTTACACCTATGCCTGAGACAGTTGCCCAATACTCTCCATTGTAAACCACCTGTTTAATTACTTTAACATTGCAAAACTTTGCCAACAAGGCAAAATCTCTGTGCCATCTCCTTTAAAAGGTAACTGCTCTCTCCCCTCATTGCCAGTGCAGGAGGGAGACAAGTATAGAATTAGATCCTTCTCCCTGTCCTGTTTTGGGGTTTTATGGTGTTAGATTGCTAGAGAATAGCCCCTGAATATCTAACAAAGGAAGAAATTGTCAATTATCCTCATTTTTGCTAAGCATAGAAATCTAGCTGAAATGCTCACAAACTGCCTTAGAGAAGGCTGCCCATGCCTCCAATTAAGACCTGGAAAAGCTATAGAAATTCAGTATATTTTGATTATCTAATCAATGGATTTCTCTTGCCATGGTCCTTTTGGAGAACTCTTTCAGATCAGCTGCTTAGTCATGACAAAGGCCTGCACCGCCAGAAAATAATAATTTAAATTCCCGCTCACTTTCTGTTTGTAGGGCTTTGCTGAAAAGCTGCAGTAGAAATATTTCTGTGCTTCATGTTGTGCCTATGATGTCAAGCAATCCAAGAGGGTGGCTGAACTGGGGCTTACTGGAAAAAAATAACTTTTCTGGGCAAAGCAGGAAAATACTACAAAAATAGTTGGAGTGATACAACTTATCCTTTAGTCCCAAAGATTTGTACTCCGTAAAGATGAAACCAACAACTTTGGGTAAATGCAGGGGTGAAACAACACGTGGGTACGGCAAGGCTGGATTGAGAAGGACCAACAGACATCCTTGGAGCCATCTGTGTCCACCCCAAAACACTCCTCAATCCCAACGCACGTGAGAAATGCCCAGTGGAGATTTCATTAAATCCTTGCACTTGTGCCAGAGCAAGGAGCGTTATCACTGTTAATTCGTGTCTCGTACATTGTCAGCAGGTGGCTGATGGCCAGGAGCTGTCAGCCCATTTAGGGGTGAGTAACACTCCAGAGTCAACAGTATGCCAGCGAAAGTATTTGGGGACGGCAGGAGGGAGCTGTGCAGCAAAGGAGTGGTTCAGACTTTGTGATGATTTTCCCCGCTGCCCTTGCAGCCATTCCCTTGTTAAAGAACGTTTGTGTCCACCTCTGATGAACCAGTTCGTGCTGCAGCATTAATGTGCTCACCCCTGTATTTGCTTTTCACCGAGAGCTGAATCAATGGTAAGAGAAGGTAATTTTGAGGATGAGCATTTGCGGCTCACCTCCCGCCTTCACTCCCTACCGCTTCATACTCACACGTGGCTTCGTGGGCCATTTCTCTGGGGTTTTGAGGTATCCATTGACCTGCTCAGAGCGACAGGGCACGGAGGCTGTCAGCAGGACGAAGGAATTCATTATGACAGGGATGCTGGCCTGAAACTTACATAACCCTGCACACCTGCTTGATTTCATAGCAGCCCTCATCAAACTGCAGCACCTACAAGAACAGATGCGACTCGGGCTTCCCTCCTCGATACACCCCCCGGAGATAAATGAAATAGAAACGTTTACTGTCTCCATCTGTCTTTGAGAATGACACCTTCTCCTACAGGGTTACCGTTAGCCCCGCTTAGGCTCTGAAATCACCTGCTAGCACAAGTACCCCCCAAACACACGGGGAAAGCAGCCACAGTGCGATCGTTCGTGCCGGAGGGACCCCAACAGCCCCTGGGAACGCGCCCGCTGAGGCGACCCCGCGCCGCGGGGGCTGCCGGTACCGCCTCATCTGCATAGCCCCGCCTTCACCTGCATGGCCACGCCTTCACCCGCATGGCCACGCCCACGTCGGCATATCCCGTGCGCCATTGGCCAGCGGTCTCCCCAGCGGTGGCGCGGCCCGGGGCGGTCAGGCTCGGCGCCTCATTAGCATTCGCCCCGCCTCCCAACGGGGCGACGGGGGAGCTGATTCGTCGTCTTGGCAACGGCGGGGAGGGCCGCGCTCTGCGATTGGCGGAGCCGCCTGTCAATCCGCCGCGGCCAGGGCCGCACTTCCGCCTCGGTGTCCGCGGTGCCGGCGGGGCCGTCGCTGGAGCCGGTGCAGGTAACGCCGCGGGCCGGGCCTCGGGCCGCCGCGCTCCGCTCCCCCGCGGCTCCCGCTCCCCTCGTCGGCCCCAGCGCCCCCACAGCCCCGCTCGGGCCCGGCTCGGGGATCGCGGTCCCAGCGGGCCGCGCTGTCA
>VZTE01002665.1:644996-681358 GCA_013397775.1 Eulacestoma nigropectus
GCCCAGCGGGCCGCGCTGTAAGTGCGGCGGGGGCGGGCGGGGGAGCGGCTGCTCCAGCGGTGCGCTCCCGTCCCGGCGGCCGAGGGGGCCTTGACACGCCCGGGTGTCTCCGGGCGCTGCGGGCCGCAGGCCCGTGCTGCAGCGTCGGCAGCGTTGGGGTGAGGTGCTGAGCCCGTGCCCGGTGCTGGGATTTCTGCCCGGTGCTGGGATTTCTGCCCGGTGCTGGGATTCTTCTCGATGCTGAGCCGTGCCCGGTGCTGAGCCGCGCCCGGTGCTGGGAGTCTGCTTGGTGCTGAGCCGTGCCCGGTGCAGTGAATCCTGCCCGGTGCAGTGAATCCTGCCCGCTGCTGGGATTCTCCTCGGTGCCGAGTCGTGCCCGGTGCTGGGACTTCTGCCCGGTGCTGGGATTCTCCTTGGTGCTGAGCCGTGCCCGGTGCAGTGAATCCTGTCCGGTGCTGAGCCGTGCCCGGTGCTGAGCCGTGCCCGCTGCTGGGATTCTCCTCGGTGCTGAGCCGTGCCCGGTGCTCTGATCCCATCCAGGGCTGAGCCCTGCCCGGTTCCACCCCATCCCTGGGGCTCCCTGGGCCCGGGGAGGGAGCGGGCTTTGAAGGACGTTGCTGTGCAGAGGGTGCGGGTCAGTGCAGCTCCGTCAGCCCCAGCGTTGAGCTTTTTCTAATTTTACTATATTTTTCCGATGGCTTTTGCAGCTGGGTAGTTTAGCAGAGGAGTCTGCGACACCCGGCTCCCCAGAGGAACGTGCTGGGCTCAGTTTCAGCACAGTACAGGAGCCTCAAGGGGCCTTTTAGGCCACAGCTGAAGCACAGCGAGCAGTCGGGGTTTATTTGGGATTGGCTTTTTTTAAATTTTGTTTTTCAGTTACCTACTCGATGTTTCTCTTACAGAGCTCCTGAAAAGGAGACAAGCAAGATGGGAAAAATAGCAGGAAAAAAGGCTTTTTTTTAAATAACATGCCGCCAGAACTTCTGCGTGGTAATAAAGGTATAAGTTGCCATTTATTTAATTTGGTTATTGATCATGTTTGTGCTTTCTTTATGTTTGGATTCAGGACTCCTTTTGGAAGCAGTTTGTTACTGTGCAGCACTTGCAGGCCAGAATTTCAAATGTAGGTTCAAAATCACCTCCTGGCTTTTATGTGTGCCATAACCTTGTGTTCCCTCTCAGAAATATCTGCCAAAGCATGTTGAGTGCAAGCAGATATTTCTTCCATTTACAGTGAATTTTCTCAGCTAAATTACATAGCCCTCACTTGAGATTCCAGGAAAAGTAAAAAGGAAGCATGGATCTGCAGTGTTGGTTTGCACCACTCTTCCCATCGTGTTTCCTTTTCTAAGGCTTTGCATGCGAGGGAAAATAAATTTGATCATTCCAACTTAACCTTCTGAAGTTCCATAAATCCACGTTCACGTTGCCATCTGGGGGCAACCGCATGTGTTACCATCTTAACAAACTTTACCTCAGCGTGCTCAGGGACTTCTAAAACCTCAGGGCAATTTCTGGAAGCAGTGACTTGGGTAACTTCCAAACATGAAGCGCTGTGCCGTGGGATGGAAGTAGGAGAACTGGCTAAACTAGCATGGAAGCAAGAAATTCTGAGCAGTGATTTTCCCCATAAGTAACCCCTTGGGTTTTCAGCTACAGTAAACACAGCTTTTTCTTAAAATAGTTGTCAAATGTTTGACCACGTGACAGAAATCTGAGGGCAGTCTGGGATAGGATCAGGAGTGATTCTTATTGTTGCTTTCCTGAACCAACAGCACCTCATGATGAACTTTTGAGAACTTCAGGAAGTCCTCAAAAGGAAACACTGAGATGTCTGCTGTCCAGGAAAAAATATGGCATTTTTCCTCCAGAACTGGCTCTTCAGCCATGCCAAAATAATCTTAGAAACAGAAGGCAAAAGTTTGAGATAGAAAATGGTGATTAGGCAACAAACCCTGTGCCTACATCCTATCCTAGATGGGATAAAGGTTTCAGTTGATGAGATACTGAAAAGCAGTGTGGTTATTGGTTACTTGTTTGCTGACATCTTTTGGTAACTGATCACAGAACATAAGTTTTCACTCTTGGATGGTTTCTTTAAGTCAGTTTTAGTACTGTTACTGCTTTCCATGATATGTACTTGCTGGCAGGTCTTATGATGAAACCGGTATTTCTTTCAGTCTTTCTTCTTGTGAATTCTACTGTATGAACTTCACACATGCTGACCTAGAACAAAGGTGGAAAGCTTTGCTTTCTGTTATCTTAGTGTTGGCTGGAAAACGTCCCAATCAGGCTTTTTTTGCTTTGATAAGGCTATATTGTTAAACCACTGTTTGTAGTGCCAGTCAGATGATTTTTTTTTGCTGTTATTTGAAAGCAAGATTAGCCTGCAAGTACGCTGAATTTTTAAGCAGATATTTTATTTGCTTTGGTATTTGAAGTAGCTTGTCCTTGAACAAATGCAATGTTTCATCATGCCGTTGATATCTAGGCCTTCTGTTTACAAGGTGCCATTTTTCTAGTCCTTCACTCAGCATCAGTTTCGTCACCTGCGTCATGGAGATAAAAGAAATGTATTTGACACTGATATGATGTTCTAAAATGCTCTGTGTTTAGTGTCTTCTTTGTGAAGTAACTAAAATATTTGGTTCTTATAATTTTTGGAAGAAATGCACAAAATGAGGCATGCAAAGAATATGTGTTAAATATGGAGTGCTCAAGAACTTGAATGTTGTTGCTGAGCTTGAAAATATGTCGCTGATCACAGGAGTATCTTCTCCAAGCTGAATAAATTGGAAAGTGAGAGCAAGGAACAAGTTGGTCACCCTGTATCTGCCCCTTTGGAGATAGGGAACTTTGATGTTTTTCCTGTTGCAAAAAAATAGAGGTTATGCTTTATAGCAGTTATTTATTGGGTTTTATTATTTTATGGAATAGACCACCACAGAACTTGGAATTCGAGAATTCATTATCTCAAGCCACGCATCTTAACAGTTACTGTGCAGACAAATGTATGATGACATAATTATTTACTTTGTATCCGTAAAGGCTTGTAATAGCAAGTTGCAGGAGGGCAACAAGCAATTAGAATGTGTCAAATGTGGCTTACCATAACTTTCAGTTATACTCTTTAAAAATGTATTTTTGATTCAGTGCACAAAGATAATGTCTTAATTTTCAGGATCAATAAGTTACAAGAATAGACTAAGCTTACTTAAACTTGATTTTTTTTTTTCTTCCCTTAAATACAGTTACAATTGGAAATTCGTTTGCTGGCCTAGACAGATGATGTAGATTAATTCAGTATATTTTATTACGCACATAATTTAATGAGACAGGTTTGTAGTAAATTGCAGCAGCTCTCCATTCAGAAAATGCAGAGGCTGCAGAGTGTTGTCTTCCTGGGCTTGTTTATCCATCTGGTGGGAAGGAGGGTGCACAAAAGGTGAATTGTCCCTGCAGCTGCAGAAACAGAGCTGGACCTTTTAGACTTGGCCTTCTTGGTTTTATAGTCCCAAACTCGAACTGTCTTTCGCTCTGTTGGACACGTAATGTCTGTGCTTGGTGTTAGACCAAATGGAAACCTTGGTCTGTGGTGTTCCTGCTCCAGTCCAGCCCTGTTGCTGTGCTGGTAAGTTTTGGATGAGATAAAGGCTCTTGCCATGCTATGAACCTCGGGGGTAGTGCAAAGTTTGCATGCTTAGGGTATTTGTCAAGAAATGTGTTTTCATGACTGGATAAATAACTTCATTATATTTTTAGTAGTGTTATTTTTACACTTTTGAGTAAATTTTTTTTAGGGCTCCCAGAAGAATCTGTTAGTAGATCTCACTGTGTTTTGATTCTAGTGATAGCTAAAGGCAGTGGAGGTTGAAGGTGGTAAAGTGTGTGAATTCTGAGGTGTCTGTGGTTCCCATCAGCTCACTAACTCGCTAACCAGCTCCTGTGCTCCCTACAACGTGTCAGGGCCATCAAGTGAGGAGGAGAATCCCTTTAATAGCTCTCGATGATGAACCTTGTGTATGTTAAGGCTGCAGAGAAATTCTCTCACCAGCCTGTTCATAAGGGGCCCTTCAGCAGCGTGTGCTGACTGAAAGGAGAACTTTTGCAGGAGAGCAGAACTGCCCCGTGCATGGGTTCTTTCTAGGTTTTGCACTAGAACAATGAAACTGCTGAGTGGTTGTTTAATAGTGGAACAAAAATGCCTCCCATCTTCAGAGGTGAAAATAACTTTGTTTACATGCTCTTGTTTTGTTTTAAACGAAGTGCTGCACACGTTTTGTTACCCAGGCAGGTTAATGTTACTGAGCAGATAGCTGGGTGGATTCTTTATTAAAACTGGACTCTAAATGGAGATATTCGTCCTGTCTTGAGGAGTCACAGTTAATTTTGTTTTATTTTTTTAATGTCTTGGCAACAGCAAACGTAGTAGCAACCTTATACTGGAAGCCATTAGGTATTTACTATAAACGCAGCTTTAAAGGAAATTCAATCATAGCATAAACTCTGAGTTCCTAAAGCTTTTGCAAATTTGTGGTATCATCTTAAAACCCCTTCGCAGTCTGTTAGCTGTGTGCATGAGCTCGTGCTGTGGAATCTGAGTGTGTGAGGAGTCGGTGGCAGGCATAAAATTATGGTTTCTTATAGTGTAGGGCTCTGCACTGGGTTAGTCACTGTCGTCCTCCTGCTTTATTTGCAGTATAATTGCTGTCATAATTGTCTAAGAGTCTCTGTGAAAATTATTTGCAGAATACCTTGTACAGAATAAATGTAAACCTGCACCTGTCTGGAGAGAATGAGTCCACAGAGACAAAGCTGCCTTTGAGGAGGAAGATCTATAAACTTAAACATGTAACTGTTGTTGCTGTCCTAGGGGTTTTCTCCAGTGATGTTTTATGCTGTAACTGTCTTCAGGTTCATAAGCTTCAGTGATCAATTTGCAGGGGTGGTTGCATACCCAAGCAGCCTTAATTTTGCCTTCAAAGAGAAGTGTTCATAAATTATTAATTATATATCTACTGACACTTGTGTCCAAAGCCACTGTGCTTGGAGTTATTGATTACTTCCCACCTAATCTCTTATAAGTAAGATAAAACAGATCCCCAGGAAACAACTAAGAAGTAACTCGCTTTACAATACAGTATTGAATGATTTATTTTTTTGCCAGTGTGGCTAGAAATGAGCTGATTTGTCACTCCTAATCAAACCTAGCATTATGCATCATGTGTGGAGAGGTGTGCAGAACAGAATTTTGTGCTTTTTTACAATCATGGGCCATGAAATAGTTTCCAAGGGAAGGTTAGAGAGTCTGAAAAATGGTGTACCAGATTCTCTCAGGTGGAAAAATGTCTCAGATATTGAGGTACTGTTAAGAAACGAGAAAGTCTACAGAATTCGGCATGAATTTCAGTGAAGTGTTTTGCATCAGAAAATATTAATCTGCTGGAATCAAGTTTCCTTGGTCTGTTTGTTTGTTAGATTTGAAGGAAGTTCTGCAAGCCACTATCCTTGGCTGTAGAAGAGAATTTTTGGCTGAAGTGAAAGTGGGGAGTAGCCACTGGTTCCATATGTAATTGAGCATGGTTCTGGGAGGATATTTTCTGTCCAGTTTCATCTTTACAATTTTTCTGTTAAATAAATAATACTTCTGGTAGGAGCACTGGAGCTTTGTGCTGGGGGCAATGATTAGTGTGTAGGACAATTACTGTCATTTGTTCTGATGCAGAAACAAGTTTTGTGACCTTTACTCCTGTGAAAGCCAGAATGGTAGTTTTTCAGTTGTCTCTTAATTCCTGTGAAGCATCACCAAAAATTGGTATTTTTGAGAGAACAGAACATGGTTCTGCCTGCCATAAATCGTTCAGCTCATTTGTTCAAAGCTAACCTTTCAGATATTGTTTGTTGTCATCATTGTTTCAGGTGCTGGCACTGAACTGTCCCCAGGCCATTTAATAACTCCCAACTACATAAAAGCCTGTGGTAGGGACAGCTGCAATCTTCAAAGAAATGGAAAAGTCACAGTGGGCTGAGTGTTCAGCTGATCCTCTTCACTCAGCCTCTCTGCACTTTATTTAACAGATTTGAGAAGGAAGTTGCCCTTCTCTTGCTGTGTTTGCAGAGAGAGCTTTATCTTGCCAAGACATCTGGAAGATGATATTACATTCAAACTTTGGAGTAAGAAACAAATCTCACTTGGTAAAGAAAATCCTCTTCTGGATTCTGCCGTTGTCTGGCTGACGAGATTTTAGGTGCGTAACAGTTAATCTAAATTGCCAATTAAATTTGCTTCTTGGCTAATTTTTGTAGCTGTTTTAGATCCAATGTTGCTGGTAACCTAATTTCATGAGTCAATTAAGATTCATCCTTGCTGAAGCTTTCATTCAGAGATGAAACACTGCAGTTTGATGTTTTCAGGAGATATGTATGAATCAAACACACATGAATATTTATCTTCTAGATCAAGTTATTTATTTCTATCCCTTGAAGTACTACAGCTATGTTTTATTTCAGCTGGCAACTCAACAGATGATGGGGTTGGCTCTTATTCCACCAGTCATGTTGTAGACTGTTGGGATTTTTGTTCTTCTTCGTTTCCCCATTTCATATTTTTGGTGTTAGTGTGAAGGGTGTGGATGTTTTATCTTCTACTGGCTCTTTGGGAATCTCTTTCTGGACAGAAGGTGCATCCTGAACCCAGGATGTCTCAGAATCACAGAATGATTTGGTTTAGAAGGGGCCTTAAAGCTCATCTCATTCCATCCCCTGCCATGGGATCTTGTTTAATATATAATCTAAACCTACCCTCTGTCAGTTTGGAAATTCACATTCCACCTTGTCCTTGTCATATCAAAGTAATGAAAATGTTTTTCATGAAGAAGGCCCCAAGTGACTCTTTTTTTTCCCTTTTTCTTAATTACTTGCAATTTTTCTCTTTTCATGCTAAAAATCTTAATTTGCTGTGGAAGTGCACATCCAACAAAACCTTGTTAGGCATGTGAAAAAGCTGATGAATGTGCTGGTTCATGAATTCTTGGGTGGCACTCTAATTCCAGTGTATTGAACTCCTAACACCCTACCTGCTCGTGCTGGTGAACCTCTGTGGTTATTTTCATGACTGCTTATTGATTCTGTGCTTGGTTTTACTTAAATGCTCCTGGATTTCACGAGTAGATTCAATATCTGTGTAATGAATAGGACCAAGTGTTTTATGTGTCGTGTAGAGCTAGAACATGTGCTTTCAAAGCAAAAAAAAAATAGGATTTTTAATTTAGCAGGGTGATGTCAGCAAAGCTTTCCAGAATTGCTGCATGATGAGAAATTTCATCTTGAGGTCTGAAGGAAAAAGGCTCTGCAGCTGTCCCCAGCCAGCTTCAAACCTGAGCTTGCTGAGCCACATTCCAGCCCAGTGAGCCACTCATTGTAAATGCTGGTCTTTCTATAGAAATGTAAATGTTTCTTTAAGGAGGAGTAACTTTCGGTTATCCGGCTGGGTCTTTGTTGAGGATTAACCTGGAAGAACGAGTTAGGATGGAGGAACTAGTCGAATTAACTTAGTCAGGGTGGTTGCATGTTTAAACTGTTGCAGGTTGTTTTGGGGTACAAGTTTTTGGGGTTCTTTAATTGGTGTATAAGTTCCTAGGATCCTGGATCACGGTGACAGAGGAACAAGCTGGTTGTTTTTTATTATTTTTCTCCTAGAAAATGAAATTTGAGAAGGAGCAAGCCTACGAGGTGACAGATTTGAGGGGTTACTAATTAACCAAGATAAAGGCAGTGGATTCCCACACGCTGGTTTTGGAAAGCAGCCGTGAAGGTGGAATGTGCATCTCCTCTCGGAGAGATGCTCACATGCACATCACAGAATGCGTGGAGCAAATTAGGCAGTTTATAAAGTGATTTGCAGAGTCTTGCGCTTTTGTTGTCCTGGTTTTAAAAATAAGTTCAAGTGGGAGGAAATGGTTTAAAATAGGAACTGTGCAAAGTCTGGGGCTGATGTATTTCTGGAAGAGAGTTCGTGTACCTTCCACTGCTGGGCACTGTGACCTTGTAGGGGACACTCTGACCTGCACAGAGCTTTGAAAAGCAGAACATGTTACTGGCAGCCAGATCACCTGGTACGTGTCAGTGCCGAGTGACAGGTTCAGCTCTGTGCCTGACAGAACACTTTGTGTGACATTATTCACAACCAGCTGATTGACAGATCCGCTAGCACTCTGTTCCTCCTTGGTCGTGGGACCTTGGCTGGGGCTGTGGGTGGTGTGAATAGTTTGTTACACTCTCTGCATCAAGGCTGCGGGGGTCACTGGGAGAAGGGAGTTTGCTCCCGAGCTCCTCTTGGGACCTGTCTCGTGTTTAGGAACAGCTCTTTCTGTTTGTTCCCTCTCCTGTGACAGATGTAGTTCTGGAAGGCAGGATGTCAATCTGAGTAATTCCCTCCCCTCTGTGGAACCTATTTCAAGGTGTGCTGTGGATGTGTTTTTGCAGTTTTTACTTCAGCTGCATGCTTTGTTTTGTCCTTTGCCTTTGCAAAACATCCTCGCATCCGAAAGGGGCTGTCCATGGTCATCAGTCAGGAGTGTGTGACGCTTTCTGATAAACTGTGAGAATTTAAAGGAGCTTTAATGATTATCACAGAATCATAGGCTGGTTTGAGTTGGAAGGGGCCTTAAAGATCCTCTCATTCCACCCCCTACCATGGGCAGGGACACCTTCCACTATTCCAGGTTGCTCCAAGCCTCATCCAACCTGGCCTTGGACACTTCCAGGGATGGGGCAGCCACAGCTTCTGTGGGCACCCCGTGCCAGGGCCTCAGCACCCTCACAGGGAAGAATTTTTTTCCAATATTTAATCTAAACTTGCTCTCAGTCAGTTTGAAGCCATTCCTCCTTGTCCTGTCACTACATGATCTTGCAAGAAGTCCCTCTCCACCTTTCCTGTAGGCTGCCTTCAGGTAACCTGCTTTTGAGTTGTTGTGCAGTACCAGTGACACTTTTTAACAGCAAAAATGCGTATCAGGCTCTGTGCCAGCGTGATTTGTAGTTAGTTATATTTCTGTCCCTTACCTGTTCAGCTTTTGGGGCATCTCCCTCGGGACAAAAGTGGCTTTTTTATTTCAGCATTGGTACCTGCATTTCTAAATTGTGTTAATGGACAACAGAATATCTTGTTTAACCTGTTTGTGAATGGCTTTACAGAATCACCAAGGTCTAAAGCTTATTTCAGAGGAACCAAAGAGGTTGTTCTTTGGTGAGAAGATGCCAGAAGCTCTTACAAGTTTTTGACTTCACGTTCTGTACTTAGCTAGTTTGGGTTTGCATATTTTAGGCATTGGCATGCAAATAAGCAAAATGACTAGAAAATCTAGGTTCTACCCAAATAACTTGTTCAAGATTTGCTTCGATGAGTTATGTTAGGCTTGTTGTTTTCTAGAAATTGCTTTAACACTCAACTTTAATGGTAATTTCAGAGTAAAATCTTCTTGTGAATATTCTGGACAATGTATCAGAATTTATCAGAATTACATATTAGATAATACAGCTGCAGTACAGATTTACCAATCAAAGTTGTACCATTGGGATGGGTATTATGCTTTTTTTTGGATGTTTTTATCTGTTGTCTTTCAGTTTGAGCTTCAAAGATAGCATCTCTCCTGTAGGGAAATTAATTTGATACAAAAATAAAAATAAGTGTAGTCATTTGTACTCACACACGCAAATCCCATAATAAATCAAATTAGTTTGTACCAATCCATAGCCTTAAAATATGAGGAAGTAGATAAGCTTTGTTGCTTATCCTGTAAACCACAAAATCTATACTGGTTGTGGCCAGGGGTGTGTTGTCATCATTAGATGAGGAATTTCCAGTTCTCTTAAGATGCCTCTACTTGCAGCTTTTCCCTGTTATTGATAAGATGGTTTGGTGAGTGCAGCTGGGCTGAGATCCCAAGGAAAAGCACATTTCTGGGTGTCTGCCTTGGGCACCCAGGCTCAGCCCCTTGGCCCTGCCTGGAAAGTGAAGCCCACTAAGATAATTTTAGCCTGTAAACCAGCAAACCTCAACTGCTGAAACAGTGTTCTCTCAGCAAGTGAAGTCTGTGTGGAAACCTGTTTGTTACATTCCTAATGGTTACTGTGCATGCAAGAAAATGTCCAAACACACTTTGTGTTTCTTCCACACCATGGGACTGAAAGGTGAGACTGTGATAGGACATTTTTTGCTTTAGGAAAGATTTTCCAGGACAGCAGCTGGTCCTGAGCTCCTGAAGGCCTGTCTGATACAGGAGTGTTGCACCCTTCCTTCAGTGGCAATTTTGATAAAAGCTGCTAACCACACTTGCTGGTGTGCAAGTGAATTCTTCTGGGAACATCAGGGACATGGAGGAGGAAATACAGATTACAGATACTGAATATGAAGCAACCAGGATGTTTTTGTATTCTGGTATTTCAGCCTAGTTGAAAGTAATTTTTACTGTTGCTCTTAGAGAACAGGATTTAACCCCAGCTTTTTGTCTCATGAAAGCTGAATGCTGTTACTGCTGTGTGTTCAGCTACATGCAAATTCATGTTAATCTCTGCTATATAAAAGAACTGAATGTAAAAGAAGTGATATAAGCGTGAAGTTATTCCTAGTGTAACTCAGCAAAATATATTATTTTATCCTTTTTAAAATGTTCCTAGCACCTTAGGACAATTTGTGACTGTTACTTACAGTGACTTTAATGAATATTTTGTATATAACTTACAGGCATATGATTGAACTTTCATTTTCAAATAGCAGTGAGCTTCAGGTGTGGTGTGAGGTGGACGTCAGGAGAGCACAACATAACTTTGCTTTTCATTTGTCTTTGATTCTGGTCACTTCATTTGTACTTGGTGAGTGTTTTATGGGAAAGCTGCGTTGTCTCTGCAGTGAAACTGCACACTGTGGGATGTAGTTCCACTTCACAAGGCCTTTTGTAATGCAATTATTATTGTGCAGGAGAGGGGAGAGGAGAAAATGGCATTCATCTGTATGACCTTATTTATTCTAAGTCTCTTTAATGATATTTGACAGTTTTTTAAGTCATAATTTTTTTAAAGTGTCTTCTGTACAAGGCTAAACACAAACAGGAAAGATGAAATAAAACATGGAGAAAATAATGTAGTTGTAGTGCTGATCATGAGAGGGCTGTATCTTGTACATATGTAAGTTCCTTCTGGAAATGTTGACTGCTGTTTTGCTAGAAGGATTCAGTGCCTGCAGACAATTGAAACCATAAATGTCTTGCATTTTCAGAGATACTTGGAGGGTGAGGACTTGTAAATATGATATTGCTGGTGCAGAGATTGATATAAAATCCTATAGTAGCAAGGAAATAGGAGGTTCCTAAGGGAAAAGAGACAAACTGAAATACCTGGCCTTGAAGGACATAAAACACTTCAAGGCAAACATTAAATTAATTAACTTCAATGAGTTCCATAATGGGCTGGTTCAGCTCCTCCCTCTGAATGGACAATTGGAAGAACTGTATGTATGTGAGATGTTCAAACAGCTTTTGTTCTGGGCAGTGAAGGGAAAAGGACTTGAAGCACAGTCTGGTTTCTTGCAGAGAAGAAGAAGGAATTGGCTTCAAACATGGTAAACTCTTCTCCTAGGAGCAGAGTGCCCTTCTGGCTTTGTTTCTCTTAATTGGAATGGAATTGTGCAAGTTATAATTACTCTGGAGAAACTACTGTCACAAAAGCAGTGGAATCTTCAGGATCAGAAAAAATTGAGACTGACACATTGAGGTTGTTTTGGAGGAGATATCGATAGCATTGCCATGCTGTCACTTATTGCTGTGTACTTGGCTCATTGTTGGAACCTGGTGAACATTTGTAAGAGTGGAAACGAAATTTTCTCTTTCTTCTCCTTAAACTAGAATTGATTTTGGTAAAAATGTTTGCGTTACACCATTGCCAACCATCTGGAAAAAATCTAATTTAGTCTATCCATAAAGTAGAGCTGGAATGCTACATAAATCTGTAAGTTATTTGCAGAGTGCGTGATTCTTCTGAGGAAAAGTTTGTTGGTCCTTTACATTCCTTCTAGAAGGAAAAATCTCCAGTTGTCCCTTCAAGAGTGCATAGCAGTAGCCTGACAAAAACTTCTCTCAGGGTCACTACATATTGATTGCATGATGTACAGTCAGGCCCAACATTTTCATGCAGTGGTCAGATTTTGAGATACAAAGGTTCTTTCTTGTTCCCAGCTTTCTTGGTTAAGGATGCAGTAAGGCTTATCCTCTTGCTAAGGAGAATTTTTGATTTGCCAGCTGGCTTTGTCTTCTGTCAGTTCTCTGCTCCTTCTAGCTGTACTTGCCTGAAATTTAACTTGCTGTAAATAAGGTATATTTTACAGTAATGTATATGAAGTATTTATACAGAGAGAAGTGTGGCACAGTAAATCAGCTGTTCTTGTGGCAGGTAGTAGTTGTCTTCAAAATTACTGTGGTATCAAAGAAAGCTGTTAACTTATGAATACAAAAATCCATCTTTTGCCATGGGAAGAAACAGGAAAATTAGTGTTTGTCAAGTGTGAGTGTTTGTACACAGGAGAACTGTGGAAACTGCTAATTTTGTTTCCCTGTCTTGTCAAATAGATCCTCTAAAGCAGCTGGGTATTTGCAAGAGAAGACCCTGACAGGACACAGATGTTTAATCTCTAAATCAAGTTCAACGATGCATTAGAGGAAGCTGCACTGGCTGCACAGAGATTTCACACTGAAGGATGAACAGTGAAGAAGAGTTTTATGATGCCGTTACGGGTGAGTGATGGGCACAGTGCCAAGGGGAAGAAAATCCCTATAAATTGCATTGTGTGTGTTGTAATATATAGCTGTTAATAATAAATCAGAAGTAAACTTGTGTTGGTAAAACTTATAGTGCTGTCTTCTGAAAAGTAGAAAGGGAAAATTATAACTTGTGTTCAGGCTTGGAAATGAGGGGGTTTTTTGTTAAAGCTTGATGCTGGTTATTATTTCATCACTGTAACCATTCTTTAGTGGCTAGGTCTTGCTTTCATTTTCTGTGAAAAGCAATTTAATAGCAGCTTGAGAAGTAATGCTTTTAAGACCCTTTGAAAGGTGAAATATTTTCTGTGGATTGTTTTTATTGTTATTTTATTTTTTTTTTTTCATTTTAATGGAAAACTTATCCTGAAGAATTGAAGTAGAAAATGTTTTTCTAGTCAGAAACAAATTACTGTAAAAGTATGTTTTCAAGATAGGGAGCCAAAAGTCTTTGCAATCCTGTTTTTTCTAAAAAAGCAATCATAAATCACTTCACACTTAAGCAGTGTATCAAATAGTACTTTGCTTTGAACTAATAAGGATGAATAGTTATTTATAAGAATTTTAGATGGTTTTAGTGGTGAAATAAAATGCTTGAAGTATTTTAATGAAGAAAAAGAAAATTCTCTTAAAGATCTCAAACAATTTTAAAGTCTTCCACTGAAATGTCTCTCGAGAAATCACGTAGCAGAGATGCAATGAGAAATACTGAGTGTGCAGTGGTTAATGTAGAATCACAGGAATGAAAAGAGAATAATGGTAAGTGTGAAAGCTGAAGGAATGGAAGTAGCATGGTAGATAGAAGTGGGTAAGGTAGACAGACATGGTTGGTTGGAAATTCATGTGAGGAGTAAACAGAGGGGGCTGGGTGAAGCAGTGTGACTGACAGCAGACTGTACAGGACTTGTCACAACTGTGTCACAGAGGAGAAAAGGAAATTTGGTTTGCATTCATGCCAGCTAGGACTGATGGGGACTAGTACTCCAAATTCATCTGTAAAATCAAACCCTTGTACCACTAAAATCTTGAAAACACAATGGGTTGTTTCTGTATGTCATTAGTAATCTTTTAGTTCCAAGAGCTCAGGGTCACTGCCATAAATGAACTAGATTTTTTTTCCCCCTGAAAAAGGTGTGAAAAGAAATGTGCCTCTAAGCATGAGGTCTGTGGTGTACAGCTTTGATGGTGATGCATTCCTTTGTCCCTTGCTGCAGAACTGCACAGCCCTCGGTGTTTGACTCAGCTGCATTTAGACACTGTAGTTTTGTCCTCTCTCCTCTTCCTTTTCCCCTCTACCGCAAAAGATTGGTTCCCCTTGCAAGTGCTCCAGGTGGTGGTGACTGAGCTATTGTGCATGAGCTGTTCTTGTACCTGCAGTCGTGGCTGACTGCTCAGAACTGGGGTGTTGTGTATCAGTTCTGTGAGCACTCCTTGTTCCATCCTCATCTTATTCTTCCTCGGGGAATGTGCTGGCAGGAGATAAGTTGAGATATAGATATATATATATATGTTACGTGTGTTCCCTTGGAGCCTGGTACTTGGTTTAAGAGGAGTGCTAAGTTTGGAATACTTTGCTTCAGATTTGTTCTCCCTCAGGACTGTCTGTGTCTTTAAGAACAGGTGCTCAGTCCCTTTCTCCTGCTGGATTTTAGGAGATGCTGACAGTTTGATGAGTTCTTTGCACAGACCTAGTGAGGTCAGACCTAATTCTTTGTAGCTGTGTCTTGTCCAGGTCAGAAATGTGACGCAGAGAACAGCTGTAATGGGCCTCTCTGCATTCATGTTCCCTAACTGCTGATGTCTATGGTAATTCTTTGCTCCTGTTAACACTCTGGATCTTCCACATGGTGCTTTAGTGAATTTTTTAGGTGTTAATGGGTCCTGGTAGTGCCTACCTGTCTCTTAGTTTTTTAATGGTCTGGATGTGGTAGGTGTAGGCACAGTACTCTCAGGAGGTCAAGTCCACAGTCAAGGTCCCTTCTGAGCTTCCAGGTTTCCCAGGGAAAACTTCAGGGTTTGGGCTTCCAACTTTTGATTTAAAAAAATGAAATGCCCTTGGCAGACTCCTCGGTCTGCTCTTTCCAAGGATGCTGTCCTTGTTTTTAGGTCAGATCAGTAGAAGGACAGAAGCTGCCTTTAGATGTGCTTGTTCTGCTCAAAGTCTAGGATTGGGACGTGGCTGCCAGGAATGAGCACATTTTCCAGCTGTGTTTTAGTGTTGAGATGAAAACAGTGTGTGCACCATACTTTTCTCTTGCTCCTGCTGCGTCCTGGGCCCTGGTTTCCCCAGAGGGAGCTGTGATGTGTTCCCAGAGTTCAGCGATTTTAGGAATTGAGTACTGTGGTTTGTGTCCTGTAGGGAGTAAACTAGGCTTAGAGCACTTGGACTCTGTGGGAGTTACTCTGGAATTCTGCAGCACTCTCAGCAGTAGCCTGGGTAGCTTCCTGCCTCCTTTAAGGTAGTATGGACTCACTCCTTGAGGAAGTCACAGCTTTTCTGTAGTTACTAATTGATGGTATCCACTTCTAGAACATGAATCTCCCCTAAGGAGACCCCTGATTTTTGTTTGTGATGGATTTAACTCCTTGCCTGAGAAGTTTCCTGCTTCTGACACTGTCCCCATCTCATCCAAGAGACATGCTCATGGGAGGGAATTGTGTGCTGTGTGGTTGGGAATCATCCTCCTGGCAGATGGTTTGTTCCTGACTGGATGATGATGGCACTTGTGGAGGTGCAGCATGGACTGGAGTATCGATGAATCGAGTTGGTGACAAAGAGAGTTTCCGTGGGGAGAAGTTCCTTTGCAGTCAGAGGTTATTAACATTGCTGACACTTGACAGCCTTACGTCATGAATGAGTACTCTCCTTGGGAATCCCTTGGGAATGTTACCTGTGATCTCAATTCCTGACATCACAGCTGTCAAGAATCTACTTTTTCTCAAATTCCAGTGGAAGCCTTCTATGAGGCAGGATCAGGATAAAGGTGGTCAATCCGTTGATGAATTCCAGATTCTTTGAAATTTTCCGTGAGACAAGGAGCATATAGCTTTGATTTATGTCACCTTGGGCATGTTCATGTTATCACAGGCTTTTTAAAGACTGTGTGCCTCTTTTAGAGCTGTATCCTTCATTAATATTGTCAGGTATCTTTTTGCCAAAGTGTTTTGTGAAAGGGTTGCCACAAAGCAAGAAAATGCCTGGCTGTTTACCAGGATAATTTATTTCTGAGAACATGGATAATTTAATTTTGCTTTTTTAAGTATTAGCCTGCAGTTCCATGGAAATCTGTTCTGTGTCCATGAGGCTCAGCTGGTTCATCCAGCCGGGTGTATTTGTGAGGATGTTGTTCTCTGTTGCTTTCTCGTGGGGCGGAGGAAGTGAGGTTATCTGCCAAACTGATGTATTTTCATTATGTCTGGATCAGACTGAATCAATGGCTGTGTAAGTATTGCAGATGTTGTGAAAGGCCAACCTGCCTCCCATCAGCTACAGCTTGTGACAATGGGCTTATTTTGGAAAGTGGAGAATGGTTAATTTCTGGCAAAGAAAAATAATACCTCTTGCTTCACTTGCTGCCTACGCTTCCAGCTGTTTATGCTGATTCCTTACGCCTTTTTTAGATCTGAAGGCTCTCAGTACCAAGGTTTGATTCCCTTTCTGCCATGGCTGACGAGGCTTAATTAGTACTTAGGGAAGTTGCTGACTGTCCAAAGGGGAGGTCTCGTGTCTCTGTCCGTGACTCACAGAACCGGGGCCTCTGCTGCCTTGGCTGATGTGCAGCACACTCTGAGTGGACTTGTTTTATTTGCAGGATGTGGAAGAGGAGGGCTAAGAGAACTAAAGTTACTGGCAAGTCACTTTTCTTTAAGCTGTTGAAATAGATTTATGTTGGCAACCAACTTAAGTATTTTACTTTGAAAATTTAAGACTTTTTAAAAGCTTCTGTTTCACTCTTAACACACGTAAGTGGAACTTCTGATTAACCTAATTGTTGACATTGTATTTCTCTCTGTGGTCCCCTATCCTCCTTTTAATTCTCCATTTTTATCCTCACTTGCAGTGGCTTTTCAGTATGAAAACTGTCCTGTAAGTAACTCTTACCTACTCGGTTTCTCAAGTTCAAAGCTTTATTGGCAGCTGGTGCAAGGCTCTTTTTGGAACTTAGAAAAACGAAAACAAATCATTTCTGTAAGCTGTTTTTCTTCCAGATCTACCTCCTCTCTGAAGAACAGTGTCTGGATAGTTCTTCATAGAACTATAATACCTAGAACTTCACTGAGAAGCATCTTCTGAAACTTTCTCAATGGGCTTGTAGTGGATACGTCATGTGATGCTAAGGTTGAAAGTGTAGTTGGAAGTCTATGATTATCTGGCTGTGTACCAGATAATCATAGACTTTTTTGTTGGGTTTTTTTTTGTTTTAAAGTAATTAGGTGGAAGTGCAATCTAATAAAAGCAAACTTACCCTTCTGATGTACTTCCTTTTCTGGAGCAGGGATTTAATTTTTGTTGTTTGTCTGCAAGACATTCATTTGAATTGGCATTTATTTACTTACCAATGACATACTGTTGTTCATAAATAATATATATACTTGAATCTAAATTCCTGTTGTGCTTTACAGGAACAGGACAAAACAATTCTGAATCATAGGGAACAGAAAAATGAATGTGGATAGCACAGTGACCATTGATAGGATTTGCAGGGTTTCAGGTACAATGTAACGACTGAACCTACAGTAACATTTTTCAGAACTATTCTTCTATAATGCAGTGGACTATTCCTGTTGTGAACCATTACTTTTACATTTAGGTGTGTTTATCTCATTGAAGTGATGCTGTTCCTTACATTGTGTGAGTTTGATCAGTTTTCTGGATCAGGGCACATGTACCAGAAAGCTCATTCTTCTTTTTCCCAACTTTATAGTTAAACCAATAAGTTCTTTTACTGCTTGTACTGTAACAGGTTCAAAAAAAGCTAATATATGGTTAAAAATACAATTTAAAAATCATAAATATTTTGTTGTGAGTTGACTGAAGGTTTTTTTAAGACAGGTGTTTCAGGGTAGTCTTCATTTTAGTGACCTGAATCTATATGTGACTGTCATGCTTTCCAGCTGAGTACTGAGACTGCCAAGGTGTGGTTATTGTTGTGTAATTACATTCTTGTGACATCAGAACATAGGAGACAGGGCAAGACATGACATCACCCATTACACCTGCTGTTTACCAAATAAGATCATATCAGTGGGACTTCCCAGTGCAGTCCTGAATGTTGTTGCCATGGTCTTGATCCCTGAAAAAAGCAGAGCCTTTTGTTTCTGGTGTGTGCCTGCCATGAATTGCTCTAATACAGCAAAAGCAGACATTGGAGAGGTTAAAATAAAGTTGAAGTACTGCTTTTTTAAAAAGTTAATGGCAGAGGATCACAGCATTTTACTCTATTTAAAATTGAAATAATGTTTGTCACAACTGATTTCTTTACTCCATTAGAGCATTCACAGGCTTTGTAATATTTTAGAATCTTTCTGTACCCATAGCTGGGCTCTGGGACAGGCCATAGCTGAGTGTGATGGTAACTCAGCACAAAGACAAGGGGCTGCCCAGGTTGTGACAGCTGAATGAAAGGAATGTGAGAATTGTTACATATTCCTTCAAACCATGGCAAAAATGGTATGCCAGCAAATGCCCACATTATCATGTTGCTTTTTGATTCTGACTCTTAAATTGGGAGCTGGGAACTAAAGTCTTTCATGAGAAAGAATTGACCCTTTTGGCACTCAGAAAGGACTTAATGATCTTAGAATTAATTTCAGCAAAGATGTTCCTTTATTTCACTGAACGATCAGCAGCGTTTTCTGTTGTAATACTGTGGCAGTTGTGAAGGATTGTATTAATTGATCATTTTAGGGTGCTCTGTGGTGACGCTGTTGTGGTTTACAAGTGTTTTGTTTCTGCAGTCAGTCTGTGTAGCAGCACTGAGGGGAGGCCTCTCACTGTTGACTGAGACCAAGGGTGTGTGTAGAGGTGCATAGAATGCTTTTAAATTTTTTTTATTCAAAGCCATATGCAAAAATTGTCATTATTTATGTCACTATCTGTGTAATTTATGTGACTAAAAATTAAAATCATTAGACTGGAATCTTGGATTGTTGGTTTAGTCCAACTTTACTAGGGCTGCTTGGTACACAAGTTTGTGTTCTACAGATTCCTGGCAGTTTAACATTTTTGGGATCAAAGCTGTTTCAAGGATGTTGCTGCAAGCTGGGTATGGTTACAATGGTGTTTCCAGTAGCTCTTGAACCAAGTGGATGGAGCTGGACATAGGAAATGCAGCCACCTCCTGCAGGTCATGCTGTGGGTCACTTGTAGGGCTGAGGGAATGATTCATCCTGGTCTCCACGTGTTCCTGCTGCAGCCATTAGGGAAGTGTTACATGGTTTGCACAGATGGGTGGCAAAAAGAAGTTCAATATCTCACATTTCTCTGGTTCCAGTTGTCTGGGTGTTTGCCCCTGCATTGTGAAATGGCCATTTTCTCTTTTCTCTTTTTCTTTTTCTCCTTGCCTATTAGCAGCGTGAGTTTAACGTATTTAAGGTCTTTGAGGAAAACTACATAACTGAACCAAATTATTGTAATTACACTGCAGCTCTAAAAAAGAGACAGTGCAGCTAATCTGATTAGGAGCTACTTGAGAGCTTTTAAGATTCCAAATTAGTTTTATATTCAGCAGTGTGAAAAATGGTAATTCTTGATTCTAATGCAATAATTGGCTCATAATACTTTTGGAAATTAGGTCACTTAATAAAGGGTTTTCACTCTGATAGTCTTTAAAATAAACTAACTTGGTCTCAGTGTAGTTCAGATGTGAGACTTGCAAAATGTGAGTAGCACTCTTTGGCACGGTAAGGTTCCTAAGAAAACTGTTGCCTTTTGGTTTTTATACAGGCTTTGATTCTGACAATTCTTCAGGAGACTTTTCAGAAGCAAATCATAAAGTTCCAGAAATGCTTGATCTAGATCCACACCAAAGCAACAGGACTGGAAAGCATAATGGAGAGGCAGAGATACAAGAAAATGGGATTAAGAGACACAGGTAAACACATAGAGCTGTGTAGGAGATGAGAGGTGAGCACGTGCTGGCTCATACCTTTTGGGGTGTTGCTGTTCTCATGGGAGAGGGTAATTCTGTGTAATTGAAAAGTAATTTCACGTGTCTGCTTCCTGTGCCAAGTCTGGGGTGATGCTTTGCCTGCTTTATCAGTTGCTTCAATACCTCACAAGAAAATGGCTTATTGTTTAATGGGCTGATAATTACAGTTTTTTTTTTCCATTACAGGACATCATTGCCTGCCCCAATGTTTTCTAGAAGTGATTTTAGTGTGTGGAGCATATTAAAAAAATGCATTGGACTGGTAAGTTAGCTTGGATGAAGCATCTGTGTTGGGTCTCCTAATGCCAGCTGGTTAATTTTATTGCTTAAACATCAAGACACAGAATAACATCTCGTGCATTTTTCTTTCTTTTCGCTAGGAAACAATTTTAAACTGCAACTCTAAATCTCAACATTTATTTATCAACACTACTATTTCCATATCTTTTTTAGCTGTTAGATCATGTGGATTGGCATTTCTGAAGCTGTCCTTTAAGAATTAGGCTAAAGCCATTAAAATATAGTCAAATATGTTTGACTGACACAATGCTCTCTTACCTGCTTTTTTTATTCTTTACTTAGCAAAATGTGATTTAGGGCTTTATTTTATTAATTCATGTCATCTAGGAGATACAGCTGTACTCTCAAAACTCCTTTTGGTGGGATGATTGACCTATCTACTAGAACCTTTTGCTTGGACCAAATCAATTTAAATCAGTTAAGGTTAACATTTTTCTTCCCTTGCTGCTTGTGCCAAGGTGAGGAAAATGTTGCATTAGCTTCATCTGGTGGCCTTCTGCTTTCTCTTAAGTTTTAAGCACTTACATTAATGCTTTAATGCTCAGTCACAAGTGCAACTTTGTAATTAAACTGCCAAATTTGCTTGGGTATAGTAAAAGACCTGGGGAATTGGAAATCCCTGCGTGAACTTTGTGTCTGTCTTGTATCCACGTGTGAAACCAGAAACGGTCTGACACAAATAACAGGTTGCTTAAATAAAGTCACTAAAATCTGTTAGAGCAATTCAAGTACTATTCTTTATGTAACTCTTCCTTTCAAAAAATAATTTGTGGTTGCTGCAGTACAATAGATAGATTTTATGCAAATAAGCATGGGAGGGTTTCCAAGGAGTGTGTGGCACTTCAGTATCAGCATGGAGCTGGGTTAGCACATTATTGCTGCTACCTATGGAAATTTCAACCTCTTCTGCTTTACACAGGCCACAGCAGAGAAGGTAACGTTCTCTGGGAATTTATTAGGTTAGCTGGATCAATGTTTTAAGTTGTTATTTCAGGTTGCAAGTAGGGTTCTGCAGTGCTTCCAGCCCCCTCCAGCTGTAGCATTTGGAGGTCTTCTCCAGGCTTACCAAATATCCTTTGAGGAATACTATAAACTCACCTACAACTTATTTTCAAAATTCTTGTTGTTGCCAGTTGTTAACTTAGTGTTGTGTCTCAGAAGTCAACCTGCCCTTTGGTTGTGTAGGAGCTGTCCAAGATTACGATGCCCATTGTCTTCAACGAACCCTTGAGTTTCCTTCAGAGGATAACAGAATATATGGAGCATATATACCTCATTAATAAGGCTTGTAGTCATGCAGATCCCCTGGAAAGAATGCAGGTAAGAACCCCTACCACCTTCTGGGTAGTTCAGAAGTTTTTGGTTTTTTTTTCTCACAGTCTTTGATTTTAAGACAATTTATCACTTCAATGTATTTCTTTCTCAGGGGCTACTGTAAAAATGCCCAATTTGTCTGTCTAGATGAGTTTCTTCTTTCATAGTGACTATATCAAACATTTGTGACACTTTCACACTCCGTGCTGTGCACAGAGTTTGAAACAAAAGTCTAGAGAAGGAAAGTGCCACAACTGACCATGCCCAAGGATCACAACTAATTTCTTTAACTGTGACCCTTTTTGTGGTTTTATGTGTTGTGAGGATGAAATCTTGGCTTTATGTCACTCTTAAGTTGGTTTGTTGAGTGGCCTCATGATTTTGAAGTTACTGGATGAAAAATTGTTGTGACAGAGACAACCTTTACCACTCTCTTCTTCTCCAAACCTGGATGTTATTGGGAGTAGGATATAGTACCTGGCTGGTCTCACACCAAGAAAGTGAATACAGTGACACCCGTGTGCACCAGGTTATGCTGGTGTTGCTCACAGCTCTGATTTATTTAAGTGAAACTGGAGTGTTTATCTTGGATCCTGTGTTTGCGTGGTCCATACCTCCATTCTCCAGCCTGCAGGAGCTCCTCAGTGTCACCTGAACCTGCTGGCATGGTTCAAGAAGTCTCATCTGTGCTGAAATAGTTCTTACCTGGCACTAGGAAAGCAAGGCTCTGTTCCCAATGAGCTGAGGGTGGGGGGCAGTCAAAGTGGGGAAAAGTAGGTTTAAAAAACCAGGCTGATCTCCTAGAGGTAGAATGTAACCTGGCAGAACTTACCACAGAAAATAATTCCTGTTGGAAATGAGATTCTTAATAAGTGCTTATATTTCCCCACTTCTATATAATTTATCCCATGGCTTACAAATGTTTTGGCCTTAAGCAATATAAAGCAATTCCTTTTTGGAATAATAATGAAATACTGTAATGTGCAACAAATATAATATATTAAACTTAGAGTTTTAATGCACTATTCTCATAACAATGTGTTCTTAATTTGCTTACAGGCTGTAGCTGCTTTTGCAGTTTCTGCTGTAGCTTCTCAGTGGGAGAGAACTGGCAAACCATTTAACCCACTGTTAGGAGAAACCTATGAATTAACCAGGTAGTAATTATTTTAAATTGGGAGCTGGGGCTGTTTGTGTTCTTGAGTTAGCAGACTCTCACACGGGTTTGGTTGTAGTAAAATACCACTAAAATATATTTCTGAGGATAGCTAAAATTCTTTTCCTCAAACTATCTCAGAATTTCTGAGAAGTTGTGATAAAAGCAAATAATTTTATTTCTAAGTTTAGGCAGAATATTCTTTGAATTTAGAGAAAAATTGGTTCGTGGTCTTCCACCAAAGACACTTTCTGAACAGACACAATTAATTTAAATATTGTTTTGTTGATCATGTCAGATAGAGAAATTAGTCTGAAAGACTTCCAGCTTCTTCAAATAAGTGAGTGATATGTCTGCAGCAGAGTAAAGAATTTTCAGTCAGACCTTTTCATGCTGCCCAAAGGGTTTCTGTATTTTCATGAGTTATTTCAGTGAAACTTCTTCAAATGCCTTTCTGGGTAGAAATCTGATTTGGAGTATAAAAAGAAAGTGTTCAGAGTAGAAATCCTTTCATTTCATTAATTGTAAATGTGTCATGGAACTAGAAAAGGAAAAGTCTCACCTTCAGTTTAATCTAAAAATACTTCACATTTTTTTAAAGTATCAACTCTTTTCTCTTGCAACATTAAAAATATACTTACTGTTTAATGCTCTTCCTTTGTTGTTGCCAGGGAGGATTTAGGATTTAGGTTTATATCTGAACAAGTCAGCCACCACCCACCTATTAGTGCATTTTATTCTGAAGGCCTCAATAAGGACTTCATATTTCATGGATCAATCTATCCCAAACTAAAATTCTGGGGAAAGAGTATAGAAGCAGAGCCTCGGGGAACAATTACTTTGGAGCTTCTGAAGTGAGTATGAGAAGTAAATAACTTTTTTTACTTACTGGTGATAACCCTGTTGGCTTTTCAGAGGTGATTACCTAAAAACCCCTTGCTGAAGAGGTTTTAAGAATTGATTTACAAGTTAATTTTCACTGCTTAATTTCAGAACTGGTTTTTTAAATTTGTGTTATGCTTCCTTAGCTGTAGCAATTTGACCCAATTTTTCCACCATGAAAATTAGCATTTCTTACAAATTGATTGCTACTGAAAGCTAGTTCTGCGAAGGCATGTAAAATTTAAATATAGAGATAAAATTCTATTACTGGGCTGTTCACGCTTGTCTCAGTTTTCAATATTGTCGTTGGTTTTGGTGGTTTGTGTGAATGTTTGTGTGGAAAGAGCTGCATCTCACAATAACTGTTCTGGGTGGTAAGGGAGCAGGAGAAACTTGTCAGGATTGCCACTTGCAGAGAAGGATCAGCTTCCTACCAAAATGGAGAATGCCTTTCCAGATTGCTCCCAGTCTTGTCTCTCATAAATTATGTGACGTCTCATGTGTTGTTTTGTGCCCTGATGGCACAAAGACTCTGGAACTTCCCCAAGTGGGACATGAGGATGCACTAGAACAGTTGCAAATAAAGTATTTTGCAACTGGTTCTTTTATAAAAGCCTTTCTGAGGCCTAACTCTGAGGTGGTTTTGAAATGTTGTCTTAAGAAAGTTCTAGACATTTGGTTTCAATAAAAACCAACTTGCCTGCCGTAGCAAGCACTGACTTTTCCTGTACTGTCTTTTGGAAGTAGTTTAATTTTTGAGCTGTTGGCATCTAGTAGTCCGAAGTTCATAAAAGTATGAACTGGTCTTGGAGCTAAATGGTGATAGAAATAAAGGAAATTTCTTCTGAATGTAGAAGGAGCTGTGAATGTTAGTGCAGTGTTACTGAAATAATGTTTGTTCCTCAAGAGCCTCTATTTAGAAGACTACTAAAATTCTTGCTGAGCCTAATCAAGGCTGAGATTTAAACTGGAATATAAACAACTAAAGCATTTATTTAAAATAATTGCTTCAAGTTAGCAGCAGAAGTTGAAATCAAATTTTGAGCCTCTCAGTGTTGTGATTCAGACCATTCTGTTGCTTTGAAGAGTCTGAGAACAGCTCAAGGCCTGAGTGAACAAGGAGCTGTTTGGGAGGCAAAGCTGTGAGTCAGTATTTAATTGTGCCTTTAACCATGACTATTTTTCAGAGCATTGGAAGACACTTTTCCCTCACTTCTCCAGCACAAAAAGTGCTTCAGTTCCTCAGCACTGACCATAAGTGCCTTGTGTTGTGTTTTGGTTTATGCTGTAAAGCTTTTGGTGTCACAATCATTCAGGAATAAAACTGTGTTTAAAGGCTGGGGGGATGAATTTGAGGGATTCTGGTATTTTTTTCTCCCCAGTTGAAGAGTAGTCATTGTTCTAAAGACTCCTTGAAGAAAAAGAGCTGTGGGAAATAGCGAGACTTCAATGATCTGTTATTTCTCTGTACTGGAAAATGACAGATGGGTTGGAAACATTAACTAGGAATGTTCTCTCCATACTCACTGGAAGTAGAAGTACAAGGCACTTTTTACAGAGGACACTGCTTTTTCTGTATTTTGTGTTAAGATAGAGTTTACAAGCTTTCCTAAGATGGATTGATTGCCAACCAGGTAACTTCAGTATTTCTCCTACTTCCATGGAAAAATTAGTGTGAATAGATGGCTTTGACTCTGCTATTGACAGCAGGAATCCTGTTGTTTAACTTTTTGATTATTTATATGATAATGTCTTTTAAGGATTTAGACTATGTTAACTCACCTTTAAAGCTTTTCACAAAACAATAGACCAAAAATGAAACCAAGTGGAAAATCAATTCTAGGACTTTTCCTTCTCAGTAAATCTTTGGGGAAAGGATGGAATTGAGTACTGAACTGAATTTTAAAATGTCATGTTTGTGGAGCTTGCAGTAGTGCTGTTGTGTCCCACTAAAAAAAAGGCAAAAACCACTCACACCCCAAAATTACCTTCAGTGGCACTGGAACAGGCCTCAAATACTGATGAGGAAATTGGTGACATGTTTGTGGAAACCGTTAATGCAATTTACTGTTGCTGCACCAGTTGAATAGAAGACATTATTAGGCATTAGTTTGTTAGTCTCGTTCTCCTGCAGATATTATGTTTTATCACTTACAACTTTAAAAGTGCAAATCTAAAAGATGAATTCCCGAACTGCTCTTTAGGTAGGGCTGAAATTTGTAATCCAAGGCACAGCAACTGTAAAATTTACGTGAGAAGGGAGAAAAATAAGGGTAGTATCACTGTATTAACGTGCACTAATGTTTGGACACAACACATTGTTGGCCTGTAAAGAACAGTGTGTTTCTCTTCTGTTTTGAAGCTAAGTGCTGGCTGTTCAGAGGAGTGCTAAATATTTTGCCCTGCCACAAACAGAATTGAAAATAGGCTTGCATTCCATCCCAACCTCAAGAAAATGATTTCTTTCTCTTATTTCCTTGACAGGCACAATGAAGCTTACACATGGACAAATCCAACCTGTTGTGTACATAATGTAATTATTGGTAAACTGTGGCTAGAACAGTACGGAGTGGTAGAAATTGTAAATCACAGGTACTGCTGATCATGAACCCAGGGGCTGTAGGGATTGTTGTGGTCCTTTGTGTTACAGAGCAGATTTGATTTTTGTCAGACACACAGGAAGCTTTGTTTTGTAGCTCTTGTGGGGTTTTTTAGTCTTTTTGCAGGGTTGCTTTTTTTTTCTTCTGACAAATGCAAACTCTCCCTACGCCTGGGCTTACTATCATAATATTATTAATGAAAAGGCACAAAGCCAGATGGCCTACGGAGTGCAAAGGTTTTACTTCTGTGAGTTACCCATTCAAATTCAGCCCCATTGGCGGAGAACAGGAATTAAATTTAACTCCAGAACCATTAAATGGAATAATTGTCAGAGGCAGATTGGACCTCCACGGTGTTGATTGTGATTTGTCACTTTTTTTAGTTTAGATAATGGAAAATATCTTAAATTAAGGGCACAGCACAGAAAAATGACTGCAGAGTTGGGAAATGTGAACTTAAAGAGCGTCAACTGGTCTGCCAACTCCCTGCATAAAAGCTTTTTACTTATATAAAATAAATTACCTTCTAAATGATGAGGGAGGGAATTTTGTGAGAAGTATTACTCCTGCAGACATTGCTCTGTCAATAAATGAGAGCTTCAACCCAACAAGCTGCTGTTTGATACTTCTCATAGCATCAAATCTGCAATCCTGTCTCCTGTACTTGCACAAAATTTTTTAGTTCTGTGGAATTTTGAAATTTGTGTGGCGTTTTTAATGCCCTGGTCAGATAATAAACCATAGTTAAATGAAAATAATTATATGTATAACTAACCACCAGCTAACTGTAACTGTATTAAAAAAGCTAAATAAGGTAAAAAAGTAAATTTTCTGGTGCATTTAGGGGCCTATTTCTCTAAGCATGTACTTATTTCCTCCACAGTACTGGAGATAAATGTGTCCTTAATTTTAAACCGTGTGGACTGTTTGGGAAAGAGCTTCACAGAGTAGAGGGATACATCCAGGACAAGCAGTAAGTGATAAAAGCCTCTTGGTCTCTCTGTTTTTGAACACTGGGGCATTTCTTTTGCTGGCATAGTGACCACAAATGACGTGAATGTAAAGTTGCTACCAATATAGATTGCAACCTATTTTTGTTTTCTGTGTCAGTATTAAACCCCCTGATTCCAGGACGATCATTTTTAAGCATTATTAGAAAAATTCTCCAGTTCAGGTTTTGGAAAAAATGGGAAAATGCAGAGTAGTTGCAACTGATTTACTATTGTACAGTCATAATTCCAGTCTTCAGTTTAAAATAATGAGAATGTGGTTGTTAGAAGTTTTTAATTAACCCAAACCTGTTTTGTGACTCTGAGTCTCTGTATTATAGTTGGCTCTGATGTACCCACATTCATTTAACAGTGGCAAAAGCATGTGACTTTCATGAGGTTCTGTTCTGGAGGGCTGGAATGAGCTGAAACCTCCTTTGCCTTATCAAACATCTGTGTTTTCTAAGAATCACCCATTCTGTGATTCTGCGAAATCTGCAAATAGAAACATAAAATGCAGTGAAGTAGGAAGCTGGGGATTTAATATAGATCAGAATCTGCAGGGCTTGGCTTAGGAGGCTCAGTAAGAAGGAAGAGCTCAGTGTCCTTTGCTTTCTCTGCAGCAGGAAGAAGCTGTGTGTGATCTATGGCAAGTGGACAGAATGTCTGTGGTGCACTGATCCCACCACGTACGAGACCTACAAAAAGAGTGAGAAGAGAGGTGGTGAGCAGAAGAAGAAGTCGGTAAGGTGAAGGATTCTTTAGGGAGAAAAGGTTCTGAAATGTCAGAAATGAAATCAAAACCTCTTATTTAGGTGAATGAAGGGTTAAAGCTGTAATTTGGTAGGGCTTGGACGGGGCAGTGAGAAGGCACTTGGCACTTGGAGCTTTGCAGGCTGCAGTGTGAGCTGCTGGCGTGGAAGGGAGCTCATAGGAATGGTGTCTGCTAGAGAGTGGTCAAAGGAAAATCATCAAATATCAACCCCCAGGCTGATGATGTGCAGTCCTTACATGAGGAAAGTGGCTCTACTGCCAACTCCAGCAGTAAAAATACTAGGATTTGGGCAGTAAAAAGAATAATAATTTTAAGTCAGATACCCTTTTTGGTGATGCAGCTTTTCAGAATTTATGATGTAGAAAATCTTTACAACGAAGAGGTCTGGAAACATGCAGGGTTTTAATTTCACATGAAAGCAGTGTCAGGTAAAGTTGCTGCCAAATCCTCAGTGTCACATGGAAAATGGGAAATATTGTATGGTGCAGCAGGGGACTTTGGGTTTCCTGATATCAACAGTTGCTCACTGAAAATGAAAAGTTAAACAGAAGCTAATCACTCTGGATGTTAAGAGGCTCAAACTTTAAAAGTATTCACATCAGAAGAATGTAGACCAACAATAGGCCTTGCTTTTGGCTCTGGATTCCATCATGGTACAAGCTTATATTTTGACTTTTTTTTTAAATAATAAGGTTCTGTTCATCTTAAGAAAATCAACTCTTTCTTTCCTTCCTTCCTTCCTTCCTGTTGAGACTATATTTAGATGGGGAACTGTCTAACAGTAAACCAGATGTTGACATGGAAAGTAGCCTAGAAGTGTCTTTTAAAATAATGAATACTCAAACCGAATTATTGAAATTAGACTCTTAACCATATGGAGCTGTTTTCTCGTGTATAAAACAGGCCCTGTTTAACCTAGTAGGGTATTTTTTATTGAAACAAATGACCCATGTCAGAGAGGACAGAAAGAAAATAGAAAGGGGGTGAGAATGAGGAAAACTGTTACTGTCACTCCAGGATGTTATTGCCTCAAACTTCCCTTCTGGTTGTTGTGGTTTTAAATGGGTTCTCGTGGTGAAATCCTCTAAAGTTCCACAATGCAGCTGTCTGTGTCCTGCAGCAGTCAGATTCTCTCAGATTCTGAGAGCAGCCTCCTGAAGATTGGATTTTTATATGTGCAGCACAGCAGTGCAGCTGGTAACAAAGGAACTTTGAAGGAAAGACACTGTATTCATAAACTTAGGGACACAGTCTTCACAGTGAGAAAGCTGGCAGTGATAATTGTGACTGGAGTCTGGATCATAGGAAATCAGACTGAAACGAGGGCCTGTCTTTTTTTAACCACACATCCGAATGTTTTGCAAATGATGAAGCAATGTCCAAAAGCAGGTGTGCCCTATTTATGACTTAAGAACCAACTTGGGAACTGGTTTAAATTTCAGTCTTGGCTTATTTGCACCTGAAGAAATAATGGTCATGTGAGGTGAAATTAAGCTGTGGTGTAGGATAGAAATGTTTTGTCCAGCCTCCCCTTCTGAAAGACAATAATTTACTATTATTATTATTATTATTACTGATTTTTTTAAACATACTCAAGTTTTATTTAAATGTTGGGAGACTCTTCAGGGATATCAGGAGCAAGACATGATAAGAAGGAGAGGGACTGTATACAGAGTGAGGAAAAGCAAACAGGAGGGGTGAGGCAGAAGTACAGGAGTGTTTGGTATCTCAAATATGAACAGATTCTTCAACAGTCACTGCATAATTCTAGATGAAACCGTCCAATGTTCCTTTGTTCCTCTGCCAAATGTTACCTCTGTTTCAGAGTGAAGAAGATATTAAATCTGAAAATGATGAGGCTGATGATATGCCAGAGGTTCAAGACACAGTGCAGTTCATACCAGGCAGTAAATTGCTTTGGAGAATAAATTGTAGGCCACCAAACTCATCGCAGGTAACTGTTCCAATCAGCCTGTGCCTTGCTCTTTCTGGTGACTTATCCAGGGGAACATGAGTCCAGGGAACCTTGTTGCAGTGTCACTCCTTGGCACAGGGCCAGGCTCTGGCAGTTCTTGCTGCAGCACTGAAATTACACTCCAACAAGCTCTGCTTCAGTCCTGTGCTGAGAGCAGCCCTGCTGTGCCTGAGCTGGCACAAGGAATGCATGCTCCGAGTGCAGCTGGGACTCTGGGCACTTAGGTTAACCTGTCTGGGAGATCTTTGCACTGAGAATGGCTAGAATATGGATACACATTCCCTTCTGCTGGTCCTGCTGTTCCAAGACAGGCTGCCACAGGCTGCAGTAACTGGGCAGCTGGATATTAGTTTCCATAGTTTCAAGAAGACTTTTTGGTCTTTTAGGTGTGGGTGGTTTTGTTTTGTTTTGCTTTTTCCTAAAAATCAAGATGTTAAATATCAATATGGTAGAAAATCTGTCTTAATCCTCACAAGCAGAGACTGCTTAAAAAATGAAAGCTGTGATTTCTATCCCTATCTGCTCTTTCTTGTTCCTTCCCTCCAACAAAAAGCCAGCTGATGTTATATGAACCTAACCTTGCCTTCAGGGCAGCCAGTGGGAGAAGGTTTGACTCAGCAGTTTCTCTTGGAAGTTTTGTTGTATCCATTCATTGTAGGGAACCCAGCAGTGCTTTGCTGGAATAACTTGTGTGTTCTCTTTAATTTGCTTTTCAGATGTACAATTTCACGAGTTTTGCGGTGAGTCTCAATGAGCTGGAAAAGGGCATGGAAGCGATACTGGCTCCCACGGACTGTCGGCTACGTCCGGATATCAGGAACATGGAGAACGGGAACATGGGTGTGTGTTTGCTGCAGGAAATACTGGCACACGAGTAAGGTTTGGGAGGGATGGCTGAAGGGAGGTCGATGCAGGAAACACTGCCTTCAGTTTCTCATTCCCAGAGCGGCCTTAACTCTTTTTCATCCTATGCACTGACATGCTTTTGAACGGTGCATGATGTCTGTTTTCTCCCAGAAAAGCCTGGGAGAGCAGATGCATCCCAGGTGGATCCCAGGGCTGCTGTCCTGTGTTAGGATGTGTTTGCGTGTTTGTTACTTTGGGAGGAGCTGCGGACGTGCTCCACTTGCTCTGGAGTTTGTCTGGAGAGACATGTGGTGAGCAGACGTGCTCTGCTGCTCTGGTGTCTGTCAGGGGAAACACATGGCCAAATACTGAAAAAAATCACTCTCTCTCTTACGCCTAACCTGAGTTTGTTCTGCTGTCTTAGTGCAGTGTTTCTGAGAGATAAAACACCAACATTTCAGTTTCAGCTCTGTGTTTGTAGCAGCAACTTCTCTGAAATTAGTTTTAGGTTTTTGTTGCCTGAGACTGTGTACAGCAAATGCTTTATTGTGCTTAAATGAACTCTAGTTCATTTCTCTGGTCTTTCCTGTGTTTTCTGCATTTTTGTTTCTGTTTTGCTAAGTAACCAATTCTCTTGAAACATTGATTAGATGTGGCAAGCAAAGAGAAGGAGAGACTGGAAGAGAAACAAAGAGCTGCTCGCAAGGAGCGTGCGAAAGATGAGGTGGAGTGGCACACACGGTAAGGGGCAAGGAAGGGGGAATTTGTTTAAGCTTGGAATAGTTGGATACTCTGCTTGAATTGTTTTTATCCAGGGCAGTACGTGTCTGATTGCTTCCATGACAGCACAATTTGTAGTGTTACTGAAAGCATTGCTGGGTCAACAATTAAATATGTAGCTGGAAGCCAAAATTGCTGATAAGTCTGTTCTGGACAAATTATCTAATAATAAATGCTGAAACCTGTCATAATTAACTACTGTGGTAATGCTCAATTTTTAAACCTACAGAGGTCATGTTTTTGTTAGATTTAATAAAATGTTAAGTGTCATCTCTCCTTTAACTAATTCCTGCCCAGCTTTTGGTAGTTGAGCAAGACATTGTGGCCCTCTAGGGCCTTTTATTTTCACAATCTTTGTATTTCTTGGCTTGGATACTTCAGGAATTGCTTTTTTGATTGCATATTCAAGTGATTTCTGAGTCGGTGCATCAGGGAGTGATGTGTGATTTGGCTGCTGCTCCCACAGGGTGCTTTTCACAGCTGCCAGTGCTGTGCAGTCAAGTGTGTCCTCATGGACAGTCGCTGCAGTTGCTTCCTTCAAAGGCAAGAACTTTGGGATGCTCCATGATTTTATGAAATTCAGAAGAGAAGGCATTCTTTTCCCAAAGCCTGGAGGAGCATCTACAGATTAATTCCAGTTAATGCCTTGAAAAATCTCTTCCAGAGAATACAAAATTGGTTTTGGTCAACGTGGTTAAAAAGTGAGCAGCTGTTGATGTTCTGTGCAGGGCATAGCTCCATAGAACAGAAACTGCTTCCTCTTGGAACAAATTTCCAAGAATGATTGTGTAACTGATTTGGCATCCTTTTAAAGTAAAAATTAGTATATATAAACTAGAGTATCAATGTTATTTTTACTTTGAATAGGACAGCAATTTTAAAATCCATTCCATACTCCTTGACTTCATGCTAAAAAAAAAGGTGCTCTACAAGGTGGTGATAATTGTGTAGGAAGTTCAGTGTTTTTCATGTTCAGAATGTTTCCTGAGAATTTTTTTGATAAGAAATACCAGTGTATTTTTAGAATGTTTTGTGAAAGAAGCAACGTTGGGACTTTCTTCCCTGTTAATAACTGTTCACTCTGTTTGCTTTTTTCTTTTATTGTTTCTCTCCTTTTTCTTTTTTGTTTTACAGATGGTTTCATCAAGGCACTAACCCATACACTGGGACTCCAGATTGGCTGTACTCAGGTGGCTATTTTGATAGAAATTTCTCAGACTGTCCAGATATATATTGAGATTCCAGAACCAATTGCTCATCTCATCTGGACATCTAGTTACTAGATTTCATTCCAAGCCAGTTACTCTGGTTTTGTTGATAGCAAAAACCAGCTTTTCTAAGTAAATTTTCACAGAAGTTCTATCAGTCTACAATCAATGAATTAATTATCACTAATGTTGGATTGCCAAATATTTAAATACTGTTGTGCTCATTCCATAAAGCTGCACCTGGAATCATCAAGTTTTCACTAATTTTCAGAGGGACCTTTGGTTCTCCATTTCCTCCCCTAGTTTCTCTGGCAGGAGGATACGCTGTACCCGTAGAGCCCATAACATCCTTGAAAACTACATAACTTAAATAAAATAGAGATAATATCCTTGTTACTTAGTACAATAGCGAAGAAGCTGAAGTTTTTGGCACTCGGAGCAGGGATGAAAAGCCAACATGGTACCAACAGGATCAAACCCAGTCCTGTCACGCTCCCCGTACTGTATGTAGCACTCCCCCGGGACGGGAGCTCCCGGCCCCCCTCTCAACAATTCCATAACTGAGAGGCTCGGGACACAAAACCCAGCCCGAGCCTCTCGCACTGTAGTTGTCTGTTACAGAGTCTTCACAACTTTGGGACACTGTGAGCATTAAACTGTATACCTGTGATAAATCCCATCAAGCATACGTTAGGAGAAGGGAAGGGCACACCCGAAATGTGCTTTTCCTGAGGTCAAATGCTGTTCTTACTATCGGAGAGGCTTCGGAAGCAATAGCAGGAATGTCGAGGTGGTTACAATGTACAATATATTGCTTGCTACCACTTGGAGGCTTAACTCTTCTGCACTACCTTTGGCAGCTTTGGCACTGTGTATGCTTCTAGACTAAACTTTCCTTTGGAAGCACTTCCATGTGTGTATCCACACAGGTTCATGTTTTGGGGAAGTTTTGGTTTGCATGTTTCTCATTATTAGGTCATGTCTGTTTTGTATGTTGTGAAAAAGCAGAAACAATTTAAAGCTTTGGCAGAGTTATACCTATTACAAGTTTCCTGTGAGCACGTGATGTCAAAAAGTGGAATTTTTTTTTTGTTCTTCCATATCAAACCATCGAAGCCATATAATACTGGAAATAATCAATTACTGAACTGATGCATTCATTTTCTTTCAAGTGGTACACTTCAGGGGGCAGGGTGGGGAGAGAGGCTTGAAAAATTAGGTCCAGTAATTAAAACTAATCCTAATGTTGCTGCTTCTTTTATGAAAGTTTTTAATTGAGTAACCAGGCGAAAATGGAGAGCGGCTGTGCTGCAGTGAAGTTTACAGTAATTTGGAAATTGTTGGTGTTAAGTGCCAGCAACATGAAGAGTTCAAGAAAGAACTGGTCTGATTTATGTCCAAAACATCTGGGATTTCATCCAGAAAGTAGGTTTTTGAAGTGTTTCTCTCTCAGCCGCAGGATTAAAAAGCAAAAGAAAATTAACACATTCACAGAGAAATTCTTTTATCAAATCATGTGTACAACAATTAGATTAAATTTGGGGGAAATTTGGTTGTCTTCATTGGAAAAATAAGAAAAGCTGTAAAACTTCAAGGCAGTAAGGAAGGACATAATCTGAATCTTGTTCATGGCAACTTGATTCTGTTGCCAAACCTTGTACCTTGTGTTGATGGAAGTTCTCAGAACCTGAGCTGGACTTAGTGGCACAGTGGGGTTGTGTTTGTTCCTAGTAAGGGCACAGACACTCCTGAAAAGACACTGCTGATCCACATGGAACAGCATAAAAATAGTTTTGATAAAAACCTGAACTTTAAAGACAGTGTCAGGCACTGTAACACCTTTCCGAACTTGCTAGACATGCCGTAGGAATTTTTTGTTAGGTGAGGATTGAAAGGAATCACATATTAGACCAGTGGGAGTTTATAACTTGCTTAAACTACATAGTATGTTTAATGCTGGAGTGATGTTTTTAAAACAATGCATATAAATAGAAATTGCCTGAATGGAAAAAAACTGTACAGATGTTCTGTTTCTAAGAGGAGGTGTACAGGTTAGCATCCCTTTTGTCTAAGCCAGGATTTAAATTCAAAGACCTAAAGCCTTGTCATTATGTGAAAGCATGAAACAATTGTACCAACGTGTTTAATCCAAACTTCAGTATAGAATCTTCATGGGATATAAAAAGAAACTGGGAACATTTCCAGTGTAAAAACACTTCTTTAGTTACATCTTCACCCCCTTCTCCCCTTCGTTTAGTCTAAAGTTTTCAGTAAAATTTCAGATTAGTCCCAAACCCATTCTTCTAATTTATTGTTCTTCATTGGCAACACTTTCAGAACCCTTTCCCTGCACTGCCCACACAGCTCTGCTTGGCCAGCCCTGGCATTCCTAATGTTCTCAAAGTCCAAAAGTTTTATTTTCAATGCAGATCTCGCCTCAGTAGTTTACGTGTCAAAACATTAATAACTTTGCACCTTTTGAAAGAATGTCACTTTTATAACTTGATTAAACACTGTATATAAGATAACTGTGTTAGTATATGTTAATACAGCTACATAGAGAAACCAGCTAGAAAGAAATTATAATAAATACTTAATAAATACCCTTTGGGCCTCTGGATGGTGACAGAGATTTTTGTGAGCCTCGTACAGAGCAGCTGGTGGGGGGGCAGGAGGACTCTGGCTTTGCTCGGCCAACTCTGGGGCTGTACCTTGATTTTATCGTGGTGTTCACTGGACAAAGGTGATTTAAATTGGAGCTCTGGACACCTCCAGCCCTGGGTGGAGGTGTCCAACCGTGGTGGACTCTGTTCCTCAGCACCTTTGCCCTGGAGTATGTGGGGTGAGGGGGGTGCAGGACAGCGAGGGCTCTGCGGTGCCGGGTTGGAAACCTGCAGTGGCCGGGAATTGGCATTGGGAAGAGCCTTGGGAATGCTCCCAGCGCTGAGACCTCACCTTGGTGTGACGATGGAGAGGGAGCTGGAGCTGGGGAGAGAGTGGACTTCTGGTAAAAAAATGTTATAAATGCGAAAGTTAACTTTGTAGTTGCTGTACAGCATTTGTGTCTTGGAGGTGACAGCCTGTTGTAAATGGGGAGCAGCTTTTCACACATCCGGCATTTGTAGAGTTCTTGTCACCCAGATCGACGAGGACAGGAATCATCGATCCTAGATCACCCAGAGAGAAGAGAACTAATGAGAAGTATTCATTCTTGTTTAATAATGAAAAACAACTTCCCAGTAAATTTTTCGCCGAAAAACCGCTTTTAAAAAACAAACCCAAGACTCTCTGCCCAGCGATGCCGCTCCTGTTGGGAATACACCTGTGTTGGCCAGGCCCCACACCGCCGGCCCCTGGGAAACACCTGGGATTTGGGGCAGGGGAGCAACACTGAAACACTGTGAGGCAACCCGGGCTTTGGGCGTGGGCCCGGCCCGCCTCCGTGGAAGGATTTATTTTTTGTAACCATTCCCTGCCTGCGCCGGGAATAAAGGTGATGTTGGAGACACGCTGGCCCCGGGCTGCGGCTGGCTGTGGATGGAGCAGGGCTGAGGGGGGTGCCGGGGGGGGGGAGCCG
>VZTE01002665.1:681813-729859 GCA_013397775.1 Eulacestoma nigropectus
CCACCCCCGTCCCGGCTCCGCTCCGGTTGTTGCCCAGCGGCGCGGCCGGGGCTGGCAGCGCTCTGAGCCCAGCGCGACCCCGGGAGCAGCCGCACTGTCCCGCAGGGCCGGCCGGGCCCGCCATCGCCGCCAGGCCCGCGGGGCGGTCAGTGCGGGACGGGAGGGCCGGGGGGTCGCCGTGAGGGGTCACCGTGAGGGTCAGTCGAGCACGGGGCAGCCTGCGGGGCTCTGCGGGGGTGCTGGAGCCGCAGTCTGAAGATAAGCAGGGCTTCCTGCTTTGAACCATGGTTCGAACTGAAGAAGGCAGCGCCGGCGGACGTTGGCTTCATTTTCAAGTGCTTCAGCACACAGCCTCTGCTTTATTAGTGGAGGGCTGTAGAGCCGCCTGTCTTCATCCAGGGTTCCGCTTTAGCTCAGTTGAATCACCCTAGAATTCTGCAGGCAGTGGGACAGATTGCTTTTGTGAAGCCACCTGGTAAAGGCTGAAATTTGATATTGGGAAGGGAGGATGTGGAAAGGCTTCTCATCACACTTGCTGCTCTTTCTCTTTCCAGGATGTCTTCAGGTGCATTATTTCCAAGCCTGGTGCCAGGCTCTCGTGGCTCCTCGAGCAAATACCTGGTGGAATTTCGGGCAGGGAAGATGTCCTTGAAAGGCAGCACTGTAACTCCAGACAAGAGAAAAGGCCTTGTTTACATCCAGCAAACCGACGATTCCCTCATTCACTTCTGCTGGAAGGACAGGACTTCGGGCAACGTGGAGGATGTGAGTATGAGCTTGTGTTTCAGTGCTGAGGTGTTGCGTCATGTTCTGATCTGCTGGCACTGTGGAAGGAGCTCCTCCAGGACAAATTAGGGTGAGAACATCACTGACAGACTTGCACTTCCACATCCTCTCTGCTCTGAGGAGCAGATGGAAGAAAGTTTGTGGAAGAGGACAGAGGGCTTTGGGAGGTGAAAAGGAATATTGATGTATTTTCTCAAACATTTGTTTCTCCTGACACACTTTCCAGGATTTGATTATTTTTCCTGATGACTGTGAGTTCAAGAGAGTCCCGCAGTGCACCACGGGCCGTGTGTATGTATTGAAGTTCAAGGCAGGATCAAAACGACTCTTCTTCTGGATGCAGGTTTGTGGGAATCCAGTGACAAAGGTCTTGGATCAAAATACCCCCAGTATGACTCATACCAAGAGCAATTCTTTTGCAGGAGCCCAAGACAGACAAGGATGAGGAGCACTGCCGTAAGGTGAATGAATATCTCAACAATCCCCCCATGCCAGGGGCACTGGGTGGGAATGCCAGTGGAGGCCACGAGCTCTCAGCACTAGGAGGTACAGTCCATTCTCTGCTCCTTCATGTCAGAGGCTTTTTTTTTTAATTTATGTGTAGAATAAGCCCCTAGAGTTCCCTAGGAAGAAATCCCTGATGGCTGTGGAGGGTGAGCTGGGGACACTGTTAATACCAGGAGCGTAAATGTGCTTTTAGCAGAATAAACTGTGCTGTTAACATAGGTGTAGGGTGAAAGTTAAGACTGCCAGGAGAAATCTCTTTGTTTCCAGTAGATTCTCTGGAGTCTTACCTCTTTATGAAGCCAAGTTACATTTATCTTTTATGAAGATCATGAATCAGTAAACACTTGAAACTGTTTTTCCATACAGAATGTGATGCCAATTAATCTCCTGCTGTTTGAGCCGGAGTGCTGTGAAAAAACTATGTGAATATGTTGTGTTTCAGAATGTTTTTGTTTTTAGGTGAGGGTGGCTTGCAAAGCCTTCTTGGAAACATGAGCCATAACCAGCTCATGCAGCTGATCGGACCAACGGGCTTAGGAGGACTTGGTAAAATGCTTTAATATCTTTATGCCAAAATGGTATTTTCTCCTGCCAGGTTAAATCTTACCTGACAATATTTTCAAGTAGTGCTATTGATCTCAATAGCGCTTCTTTCACGTGACAAGGCAAGGCCCTGCCTCAGAGATGAGCTCAGGGGCAGAAAAAGGGTACTAGATTCTACACAGCACTCATCTCAGGGCTTGATCTGCGAGGAACTTTGGTTCTGCTCCTTGCTGCACTGAGTCTTCTGCGCTTTTTTCCCTTGTTTTTTTCTACTCCTTTTCTTCCTCCTAAATATTCACTGGAGCAGGGGCCAAAAACCAGTGATTTGTTCCTGGTGAATGTGCTGGTTATCGAGCTGTGGGGTTGCTTGTGTTGTCTCTGATTCAGTGAATATTTGTGTGCAAAGTAGAAAGAGTTCAAGAGGAAGGTTGGAGTGGTCCCACCCCACAGCACTCCCCAGTGAGAGATAAAAGGCTTGGGGCAGGGATTTCTCTCCTGGGCCCTGGGGAGAGCTGGAATCACTGGTTTCTGAAGGGGCAGAGGAGTGTGTTGGAGTCCCTGCTGTGGTCTGTTCTCAATGCTATCTGTGCTCCAGGAGCATTTTCTGAGAGGTCAAACCCTCAAGTGGAAGTAGGCAAAGGAACACAGATGGCAGTGACTGAAGTTCTGTGCTTAAGCTCAGAAGTCCATATTTGTGGATCTGCCTGGTGTCTTTTTAGCTTCAGATTCAAGTCTCATATTGGTGAGATATTCAGATGCAAATCTCATGGTAGTGTTGGAAGGTTCTTGCCTTTTAGGATGTGTTTGGAAATGATCTTCCTCTTCAAGCTTCACCTAATCCTGAGACTGTCCTCCTTTTCTCAACACTTTTCCTCAGCAATTCTTCTTTCTTTGCCTTTACATCCAGCCATAAGCCAGATTGACATGTAACGGAAAGAGAACCATCTGCTTGCCTCTGCAAACAGTGGTTGTGGTGAATCCCTGGGGATCATTTCCCCTGGGAATGTTGTCTTCTTCACGTCTGGTTTGCATCTCATGGGGCTCTGCAGAGCTCCAAAGGAGCTCTCTTTTTTCCTGGGTCACTTCTGCCATGAAATGGAGGAGAGCAGTGTGTGGTGCAGCCAGGTGAGCTTCACCTGCCGTGCCTGCTGTAGGGGAAGCTCTGGGATGAGTGACAGGAAGTGTTGGTTCCATGGGATTGTCCCTGTATGAGGAGGGACTGACCTGCAGGGTCTGCAGCTGCAGCTGGCCACGGGTTTGCTCACGGAGCGCTGCTGTTCTGTCCTCTGTTCCCAGGTGCTCCCAAAGGTGGGTGTGAAATGCAGATGCTTTGTGTGTATAATCAGGTGTGGTGCAAGGAACCCCTGACGGGAGGCGTGTGGTAAATGGAGCGTTTGGCTGGTGTGGCTCAAAGGAGTTGTAGGGGGACAGTCGAGTCCCTGACGACTCCGGAGGGCCCAGCAGCCAGGCCTTTTCCCAGCTGAGGTTCTTGACCCTGCAATAAGTCCTTGGTAGTTGGGATGTGTCATGGAGAAGGCTGATTTGGGTTTCTTTGGCACAAGGGTGTTGGTTTCCTGCTGGCTGCTCCCTTGGGAGTGCTTGGTGTGTGGAGCTGTCCTTCCTTTGCCTGTGAGGTGTTTAAGAGCTTGGCTGATTCTGTTGCTGCATCTCTGCTTTAGGTTTGAAGCTGCAAACCCCTGGTCTGTCGGGAGAGAGTGATGGTGACGCAAAGACGCCTCTGTGATCTTCTGCTGAGGGCCTTGGCTTTAAAGTTCATAGAAAAGTTGGATTTTTGGGATAGCAGATAAGAGGAGAGGGCTGTGTTACAATGATGTATGTACGGCACAAACCGGAGTAACTTCATCCTTGTGTACACCTAGAAATTGAGTCATTTCTGAGATGTTCAGCTCTCTAATGGGGATGCAAGATCAGAAAACAAGATTCTGTTAATTTACAGAAGGGGATGGGAGGGTGGGTTGGGCTCTTTCACCCCCTCCTCTATTTTAGCAAATAAAACCTTTCAGGTACAAGAGCAGCCTCTCCAGAGAAGAGAGGTGCAGAAAACCTGAAGAAATGAATGTCTAAACCTGTTCTTCTTTTATGTTTACGGAAGGTGGGCTGGGTGCGCTGACGGGGCCTGGGCTGGCCAGTCTGCTCGGGAGTGGGGGACCCCCGACCAGCAGTTCATCATCAAGGTAGGAGGCCTTGTCTGCCCTGGGCCTGCAGGGCTTTTGTAATGTGAACTTGCCACTTGTGTGGGAGGAATCATGGCTTATTGAATGGGGAGTACGGTGGGAATCAAGGCTGCTTATTACCTCTCTAGAATGAGGTAGGAGTTTTTCATATTGTAAGGGTTTGAAAAGAAGCTTTTCAGAATACAAGAGGTTTTTGCAGGGAATTAATTATCCTAATTATCTTGCCCAGCTCTCGCAGCCAGTCGGCTGCAGTGACTCCATCTTCCACGACTTCTTCCACCCGTGTAACGCCTGCCCCGTCCGTTCCTGCGGCTGCCTCCGTGACCAGTCCCAGCCCTGTTCCCAGTTCGGGTAATGGAACCAGCTCAGCCACAAGCCCAACCCAGCCCATTCAATTGAGTGACCTTCAGAACATTTTAGCTACTATGAATGTGCCATCTGGAGCAGGAGGACAGCAAGGTAACAATGTTCTGGCCAGGCAGCTGTTGGATCCAGGAGTCCTTTGGAGCTGTTTTACTGTCCTGTCCTGTTCCACATTGGTTTGAAAGGTCTCTTAAATTTTTTTTTGTTCCTGTTTTTTGGTTTGTTTTTTTTTAAATTTCAGTGCTGTTCTTGGCTACTTCAGGAGACTTATTCTCACTCTGAAACAGAGAAGAAAAGATGGTGGCAGTGTGCTAATAAGTTTTAATACTCAGACCCTGACTAGATAATTTTATTTACATGACAAAAACATGGAGTTCTGAGTGTAGTGTAATGGTCAACCCTTTGTTTGCTCTTAGTGGACCTGGCAGCTGTTCTGACTCCCGAGATCATGGCTCCCATCCTGGCCAACGCTGAAGTTCAGGAGCGATTGATGCCTTACCTTCCCTCAGGGGAATCCCTGCCGCAGACTGCGGAAGAGATCCAGAACACCCTGACGTCTCCTCAGTTCCAGCAGGTAGATGCCTGGCTCTGGGGGAAAGTGCACTTCTCCTTCCCCTTCCCCATCCTCCTGATGCACCTTGCCCTGCTTTTCCAGGTTCCTGGCACTGTTCAGAGTGGGAAGTTGCTCAGTACAAGTGGAAGGGAGGAGGGACAAGGTTTAATGGAGCACTAGCCCTTCCTTCCTGCAGTCACTCAAGGGCAGATGGGAATGGTTTTTACTTTTTCTTTTGGAGTTGGGCTTTACCTTTCTCTATTTACTATAAATGCTCTCTGGCAAATGACAGGAGTAGTAGCAAATTCATTATTCCCTTTCAACAAGTGGCTCCTTAAAGGTAATTTCAGGTGACTGAAGGGAAGAAATGCTCACAGTTACTGCACAAAACCCTTTAAACACCAGTGTTTAATTCCAGGACACTGTGTGATAAAAGCTGGTGTGTTACAGACCAGGCTGAACTAGTAAGTTACACCAATTGACTGAAATTTGTCAATTTGAAAACTTTCAGTACCGTAAATGACTGTTTTAGATTAAACTGTAGCAGCTTCCATGCAGACAAAAGGAAGTGAGGGACATTTAAGTGGTGATTATTTGACTGCATATCTGCTTCCAAGCCCTGCCCTGACAGGACTGCTCTCCTGGGGTTACTGCTGCAGGTATCTGATGCAAACCTTCTTTTGATGCTGTTGACTCCAATTCACAGGCTCTGAGCATGTTCAGTGCTGCCTTAGCTTCAGGACAGCTGGGCCCACTCATGAGCCAGTTTGGGCTACCTGCAGAGGCAGTAGATGCAGCAAATAAAGGCGGTGAGTGCTGGTGCTGGTGGGAGCAGGATGGAGGGGGTTGTTGGGGGTGTTGGCGCTGCACACAGCCACTGAGTGTGGGGTGTAAGGATCAGCTTCTAACTCTCCAAAGCTGACTCTGGCACTGATGTTTACAAGGAAAAAGCACATGCTGCAGGTGTTCCCCAGCAGACACAGAGAGAGGTGTGAGGGGCAGTGAGAGAAGCTGGGGTTCTGCAGAGATGTGTTGGCCTTGTTTTCCTGCTAGAGATGCAAAACACTTTGGAGGTGTCACAGTCACCTTGTTCAGGAATGCCTTTCTTGTGAGAGTCTTTAATGATTCATCTGAAATCAGTGAACAGTCAGGGCCAGCTCTGGGGGAGGGGGTATCTTTTTTCCCTAATGAGCTTTTAGCATCCATCTCGTTACTGCAGGAATTCTGCTCTTAGGATGCCCATGCAGTTAAAGTGCATAAAATCCTGTGTCAGATCTGGATCTGTGTTACCATTTAAAATTTTCCTCCCTGCTAATTCATACTAAAGCAACTGTTTGCTTTCTAAGTAATGAAGCTTTAACTTTGTGTGGACAATGAGCTCCAGCCCAGGAAATGCAGTAACTCGCATTTTTAACTTCCAGATGTAGAAGCCTTTGCCAAAGCCATGCAGAACAGTGTCAAGTCAGACCAAAAGGAAGGAGACTCTAAGGACAAGAAAGATGAAGAGGAAGATATGAGTTTAGATTAAGTTATTTGCTCTTCCTTACAGATATTCCTAGATACTAACTTAAGCAACTGCAGTAGGATTACTAACTTCATATTATGCTTATATAAATCTACAAATAAAGGAATTTTCTTTTATCTGCCATACTGTTCCTTCCAATCTGTACAGTAACCCCTACGGTGCTTATCGTCTCTCTTCCAGCTCATCAGCCTCACGCTTACTCTCCCCAGGTAAAGTGAAAGAGAGTTAACATAAAACTTTATTTGACTCCAAAGTATGTACCAGTGATTTACAAAGACCACCTTTAATACTACAACTTAAAAACAGGTCATAATTACATTTAAGATGGACATGTTAAAAACCCATTTTACAATATTTACCCCTCATAAAAAAAAAAAAAAAAACCACAATATAATGATATAAGTTACAAGTCCATTTCAGAAGCAAGATTTTGTCCCCAAGTGGCCAGAGATATATATACACACACAAATATATATAGGACGTGTAAGTGCACGAGTGAACTGGGTGTCTTGGGAGAAAAAAGCTGCTTCAAGTGGAGACTGCACTACCCCAGGGCTGAGGGAGGCTGAGCAGGAGCCAGGGTGGGCAAGGGCCAGCTGCCACCTCGCACACCTGGCCAGATGTGGAGGTAACCTTTCCATTTCTTCCCTTTCAAGCAACAGTTTCTTGCTTCACACAACAGGACTTTTGTCAGTGCTACCAGTGCTGAATGCAAGTGCAGAGCCAGTGGTGGTTTGTGCCTTTCTGCTTTCCCTCAGCAGTTCTCCCAGCCTATTCTGTTCTTTTTTTGATTTGTATAAATTACTCTGATAAGAAGATGCTAATTCTGCCAACAGAATTTTGTCCAAGTTCCCCATTGCAGAGCTCTTTGCGTAGCAGTAGCAGGTGAGCTGAGACTGCCCTTGGGGGGAGGTTAAACGTGCCCTTGCTTATAAAACCCCAAAACCGACGGAATTAATCCAGTTTGTCCTAATTGCATTTATAATAAAACAGAAACTGCCTGCAGCCTTTATCAGCAGACAGTCTGTGACATTTTATTAATAGCCTCAAGTGTTCGGTGAGCTAAATCTATGTGCGTTGTACGTGTGGGGTGAAGGGAACAGGATTCAGGACGTGCTGCAGGGCTGCTCTGTTCTCCAGCCCATGCTCCCACCATGAGCCACGGGGCAGCACGAGCCCTGCTGCAGATCCTTGACCACCAAGGAAGGACTCACCTGTCGCCACATCCCGCTCCAACTTTTTGGTTCTATTTGTGAAACATCCTCAAAGCGCCCCCTTCTCCCCAACCGTCCTCCCCTTCCCCTGGGCTTTGTGGCCCCTCTGGTTTGGCCCAGACTTGTGCCTGCAGTCACTGGAGATAAGTGTGTCCGAGCATGGTCAGTGCTCTCGAGTGGTGATGCCGGGGCCGGAGCAGCGTTCTGTCCCTCAGGCTGTCCGTGGATGTGGCACTTAGAGCACAGGGCAGCCCTTCAGGCCGACAGAGCCCCGGGCAGTGCCGGCTCGAGGCAGGTCCACGTGCCTTCGGTTAATCAGCAGGTTCCTGACACAGCCCACGTAGTGAGGGAGGGGAGGTAACAGCAGCCCTGTGCTGGCCTTGTCTGTCTCTGCAGAAGGAACAAGGAAAAGCAGGCATTAATCTGGCAATGCCTAAATACCTCTTCCTCAAACCAGGAATGGTACCTCCCGTGTCCTTGGGGTATTTCATCCTGCAGCACGCCTTTCCCAACTCACCTGGCAGCCCTCCCAGGGAGAAGGTCGCCCTTGTGCTGGGTGCAGGAGGCTGGCTGGGTCCCACTGTGTGGTTGCCTTCCGTGTCCACATCCACCTGGATTATGTTTTTCCATTTGGTAACTTCAAAAGAAAACAACAGTCAGTGCTTCTTCCTTACCCATGGAGCAAGCCCACCTTTGCCCTCCAGCCTAGACCAGTGCTGGAGCACAGCAAAACTACTGGGAGGGTCAAAGGGCCTGGCCTGGCTCTTGGGAAATGCCCAGAGTCTGGATAATCTCCCCCAAAACCTCACCCAGTGCTGGTTGAACAAGATGAGGGTTTAAAATAGAGCTGTGCTAGGATGGGGCTGCAGCTGTGCCCTCAACCCCAAAAAGGGCTTGATGCAAAACAGCACCTGCTCAATGGCAGCTCCGTTAAAGGCTCAGTTTCCCGCACAGGTGTGAATCCTTCAAGCCCCGCTCCCCGCTGTGGGCATGGAGCCCTTTGGACACACTCGACACCAAAGCAAACTGGGCTTTCACTTGAAGCTGGTCACAGTCCAGGATGGATCAAGTCTTGCGGCACATCCTTGGCCTTGCCGGTTGCTCCAAGATGTGGAAAAACAACCCGTCTCTCCTGCCCACCAGATCTGACAGTGCTAAGATCAGGCAAGAACTCTTGATCATTAGGAAATTGACCTCATGGCAGCTAGAAACTCCCAAATTAAGTGCATACAGCAGGGGAATATGGTTTAAATCACCAAGCCTGGGCTTGCCCTGAGCTCCCCTAGGAGGTGTAGACTGAAGGAGGCTGAAAGAGAGTCACAGAAAGAAGGGAGCTGTCACCTTACCTGCAATGGTGTGCCACTGCCCGTCGCAGAGAGCTGGGCACGTCACCGATGCAGAGAACTCGTCAGCCCCAGCGTTCGCTCTCACAGTGACCTGGGGTGAGACAAACCCATCAGAGCTGGAGAGCTGAGAGGGACAGGCAGGAGACCCCTGCTGACTCTGAAAACCTGTGGGGAAGCCTCCCTCCCAGTACCTTGGTCTCCTCCACGTAGAGCAGGAGATGGTGGCTTCTCCTCGTGCCGACGTGGAAGATGAGGCCAGAGGCACTGAGGGGACGGACCTCCAGTGTCACCTCCAAGTCCTGCTCAGTCATCACTGCATCAGCTGGAAAAGAAATGCCATTGGCGAGGAGAGGACCAAGGGGATTCCCGTGGGATGTGTTCCTCCCAGTCCCAGCCCGCTGCGGGGTACCTAAGGCGATGGACCCGCCCTCCGCGGCGAAGAAGACGCCGCTCTCCAGTGCGCCCTCGTAGCACGGCGTCACCCCAAAGGTGCGTGAGGGGGGACCCAGGGGCCTCCCGTCCAGCTGGGGGTTCCTCAGGCAGCCGTCAAAGCTGGAGGCCGATGCAGCCTGCGGAGAGAGGCCACGGGACTGAGCACAGAGGGGACAAAAGCACCAGCACGAGGTGATGCCGTGGGACTGGGAACAGGCAGAGCGGGTGATGCCATGGGACCGCCGAGCCCTTACCGGTATGTGAGCCTTGGCTTTTCCAGCCGGGACTCCCCCCACGTACAAGGGGGTCTGGGCCACGAAGAGCGCTGTGGTGGCCACCGCAGCGCCCTGAGCTCGCAGCCCATCGATGACCAGCTGGGCCCGGCTCTGGTCTCTGCTGAAGAAGACCTGCAAGCACCAAAGGTCAGTGCCAAGACTGGGGGCTTCCCAGGTTGGGAGGAGCCCCAGGGCTGTGCCCAGGGACAGGAGGCCTCAGCTCAGAGGTTCAGCCCTGGCTGTGTTTTTGCTGCCCCCTTTGCTCCCCTGGGACTGCAGTGTCCCATGTGCTATCAGGGCTGCACTGAGCCAACCCCTGCAGGGGCACCTGGAGTGGGAGGCCACGCTGTGGTTCAGGGAGGTCCTGCTGAGCCCTGCCCCCGCTCACCGTGTGCCACCGCCGGTCCCGGTACTTGTCCTTGCTGCGGACGCGCAGCCGGCGCCTGCCGATGTCCACCAGGAACACAAAGCGCCCATTGGAGACAAAGAGAGCCATGGAGGAGCCCTGCTCGCCCGCCACGTAGAAGAGCAGCCCACTGGAGGAGTTCAGCTTCACCTCCAGGGAGAAATGGGACCTGCAGGGACAGAGTGATGGGAGCACCCGGCTCTCACACAACTGCAAGGGATACCTGCTTCCAGGCCATGATCCCAGGGCCAGGTTTGCATGGGGTGGGCATGGGGCGAGGCTCACCTCCACCTGAAGGAGGCTGGGATCTCATCAAACTCCCAGCGGCTGCTCGGGGCCCCGCCGAAGCGGAAGGTGCCCCTGGCTGCGCGGGGCTGGGGGTGCAGCTGGCACAGCCCGTCCTGGTCGTGGCGCCGGCCCTTCGGCGCGGGCTTGCCCGGCACCTACACAACGTGCACCAGGGAATGGAGTGAGGGGAGCATCCCTGCCTGTGCCAGCAGAGCTGAGCAGTGGCATCTGAGGAGGATGAGGAGGAGGATGCGGGGAGTTCTGGCAGCAGCCGGTACCTTGGGTTTCCGCCTGTCCTTCTTTGGAGTGACTCTGAGCTGCTGCGACTGCTCGCCCAAGGGACAGCTCATGGTGACATTGATGCTCTCCACATTCTGCTGCAAGTCCACCACCATCTGTGGCTCTGACATCCTACACACGGAGAGAAGAGGTCCTTGTCACACCAGCTGGGAGGTGGGAAGGGGCCGAGCCCTGCCGGCTGGCGGCGGCACGGAGTCGCTCACCGCTTGACGAAGACGTTCCCGATGCAGCCGGTGAGGTTGCTGAGGGCACCGGGATCCGGTGAGCCCCCGAGCTGGAAGAGCCGACGCCCGTCCTGGCGCCGCTGCCGCCGGCTGGGCCCGGGGCCTGTCCTGGCGTCCTGCAGCTCGTCGTCCACGTACAGCCGGACCCTGGGGGCGGCAGCAGGGGCTCAGCAGGTCCCCGTGGCTGTGGGCACCCCGGCCCCCAGCAGCACCCACAGCAGGACACGTACCCACGGGCGTCGCTGTAGAAGGCCACGTAGTGAGCCCTGCCATCTGCATAGGCACCGTCAGTGGTGACTGCGCTCCCCAGCAGGGTCAAGGCCAGCTGTCCCCTCTGGAGGGACACCTGGCACGTCCCCTCCTGCAGAAAGCATCACCCAGCAGCTCAGCAGCTGAACCCCAAGGAAGAGCCCACTTCCCCACTGCTCTCCAGGAGCTCAGGGTGCAGATCTCACTGCAGATTCACACCCTGGCCCCGCCAAAATCCCGTTTTCCAAGGGGAAGCAGCACCCTCCCCGGCAGACCCACTGCTGGGATATCTGGGGGCCTGCAGGTGCCCACCTGCGTGGAGTGGTGGTAGAGCAGCCCCTCGCGCTGGCTCGTCTGGAAGCTGAAGCCGCTGTAGAAGTCCCGCAGCCCCGGCACGTCCGTCAGAGCCAGGGTCAGGTAGCCATGGCCATGGACGCTGACCGAGCGGGCAACCTGTGAGGGACAGCACAGAGGCAAGGTGGGAGCCTGGCCCTGGCCTTGCCGGGGTGCTGGGAGGTGAGTGAGGAGCTCTGTTCCTTGCTGGGTCTGGCTGGCGCTACGGCCAACCACGTGGAGCAAGCACCTCACCGTGACCCCTGCGCACTGAGAACTTGGGGGGTTTACGCTTGTTTCTGTGTGCATGAGGGGACATGGGGCCTGTCCTGGGGGTCCTGTGCTCCACTCCCTGACAGACCCTTCCCCCAGCATGCTGCCCGGGCTTTGTGCTCACCAGGAGGTCCGAGGTGCACCCGTAGCTGACGCCCACGGTGCTCATGCGCTTCAGGTCGACGTATTTGCCGAGAGCCTTCAAGCCCTTCATGCAGCCCCGGATGGGTCCACCCGTGGGGAAGAGAGCTCTCAAGCTGCAGGAGAAGCAGGCAGTGTTAACAAGGACAGCCCCCAGCAGGACACAGCCCCGGGCAGGATCTGGCCCTGCAGCTCTTCAGGCAAAGCGCCTGGGAAAGAACTGTGATGGTCACAAGTATCTCCAGTGCCAAGGCTGCTCCAAAGCACCCAGCACGGCAAAGGAGGACTTGGTAACACCCACCAGCACCTCATCCCTCACCAGAGATGGAAAAGTCACCATCTTTAAAAGCTCAGGATGATAGACAGGGAGAGGAAACCTTCCCCAAGAGTTTCAGTAGGGTTCCAACAGCCCTGGGTGTGGCTGAGAAAGGGCCAGGGCCACCACCAGGGACTCTGGAGGGGAACATGCTGATTGTTCCACCCCATTGCAGGCTGGACCCACCTGGGGGGCAGCACAGCTGGGGGCACACCCCCCAGGTAGTAGGAGACAGCATTCTCCAGGGAGTTCTCCTGCTCCACCACGAAGATGGTGAGGCGCTCCACCCGCACCAGGATGCGTTTCTTGTTATTCATTTTGAGAAGGAAAATCTGGATCTGGAGACAGAGGAGAGAAATGATCCGTCAGTCCGGGGCAATTAGGTCCATCTCAGAGGGCAGGACAAGGTGCCTAGTCAATGGCTCAAGTCAAAAAACTTCTTGCAGCTCTTCCCCCCTCAAAAACAAGGATCCGTGTGCCTCCCCACCCGGGATGAGGAGCCCTCCCTCCAAGCGAGCCCTGTTCCCTCTTACCGCTTTGTTTGTGGTGCTGCTGATGGTGAGAGAGGAGGAGTTGCTTGGCTTTGCCATCTCCAGGCCAGAGCTGAAATCATAGTAAAGCGCCAGCTTCCCATCCCGGATAGCCAGACACAGGAACTGACCCTGGGGGAGGCAGGATGGACGCTCAGCAGGTGTCCAGGATGCAGTTGTGGCACTGAGCCCACCTGCCCTTTAGCATTGGTGCGAGCAGATCCCGCTCCCAGTGCCCTGTGATGTTATTTAGGATTTATCTGCAAACAGCAGCCCCGTGCTGGGGCACAGGGATAACACTGCAAGCTGGAAATGCTCCTCGCAGCACTGCCTGTCCCAGTGAACCCTGGCTCAGCTTAGAGGGTCTCCCAAGTTCTGGGGAGCTCCTCCAGCACCAGCCAAGTGACTGCTGTGAGTTTTGGGTCCAGCCTGCTCATGGCTTTTAACAACAGTGCTGAAATCCTGCTCCAAGCAGCCCTGAGATCTCCAAAGCCCTCCTCTCCCCAGCATCCTGAACTGGGAATGCCAGCAAGCAGACCTGGGATTGTCCCAGCCCACCCAGTGAGGGACGAAGGCTCCCCAGGGGAGCAAGCACCTGCCTGGTTCTCCAGGAAGAAGATGATGCCGTTGTAGGAGACCACCCGGATCTCCTGCTCGAAGCGCTTGGTTGTGCCGAACTGGCTCTCAAACTTGATCTCCGCGTAACCGGTGCCATCGAAGTAGGAGCCGTCAGTCAGCCAGGGGTCTCCCGTGGACTTGGACCTGAGACACACCAGAGGCATCAGTCCCAAGCCATCTGCCATGCCCTGGAGCAAGCAGAGCTGAGGGTAAGTGCCCTGGAGCAGGGCTGCTCCCAGCCCGGGTGCGGTGCCCACCTTGCGCAGGGTTTCTCGGCAGCGGTGTCCAGCTCGAAGGTGTGCTGGAAGTTGTACAGGCTCACCACCTCCTCGTTCAGCGTGTCCAGCTCCAGGCACCCGCGGTAGTTGGGATAGCGCAGAGCGGGAGGAGGCTGGGAACAAAACACAAGAGTTAAACAAGTTTCCCTCCTGTAAGAACCTCCGAAAGCATTGCTGACACCTCCTAAAACCCTCTCCCCGCTCCCTGCCGCCTGTCTCACCGTGAAGCTGGAGGGGTAGCCGCCCACGTAGAAGACCACATTGCGTGGGTCGAGGTTGAGCAGCCCCTGCTCTCCCCTGGCCACGCTGTCTCCCTTGATCTCGTGCACCCTCTGCCTCTCCACGATCACCGACATGTGCCCGTACTGCAGGATCCTGCAGCAGGGAGGGACGGTCAAACCAGGGGAGACCCCCAAAGAGGGGCAAACCCTGTCCTCCCTGAGCAAAGGCCCTACCTGTTGATGCTGATGGTGACAAACTGCTCTCCAATATCCTCGTCGACACTCAGGGAGGTTGGTTCCTCATCTCCCAGTTTGTAGATCCAATGCACTCTGCGCTCCTTGAGCACAATGCCCAGGTAGTCTCCAGTGGCCTGAACTCAGGGAGAGACAGGGCCACATGTTGTTGGCATTTGGGACAGGCAGGAGCTCTCCCTGATGCTCCCAGGGCTGCAGGGGACAAACACCCCCTATCCCACTCCCCACCTAGGCTGATGGCTGCATCCAGGGGCTGTTTGTGTTGCCCACACAGATGCTGAGGGAGCAGGTGAGGGGCTGGTGTCCAGGCATGATTCCCCACTGATGCAACAAGGGCTCCATCCACCCTCTGGCCCCATCTCACCTCCCGGCTGCCCAGGTACAACACGAACCGCCCCTCCTCTGCCTCGTCCTGCTGGCTCCTGGGCTCGGGGTTTTGGATGTAGAATTTGAGGGATGTGTAGGCTGCCAAATCCTGCAGATTGCTGGGCATCCGGACCTGCACCCCTGAGGTGCCATTGAACTTCATGGGCACTTTCACCTGTAGGGAGAGAAATCCAGCCCCGTGGCACTGAACCCGTTGCCCCCTGTCTGGTCACTGCCAGTTCTACCAAATCCCATGAGAAAGGGACCCTGCCTGGTGGCCCCACACCCCCTCCCCTTTGCATGCTACCCTCAGGTAAGCCCTCCTCCACCCCAGGCCCCCAGCACACCGTGCCCAGCCCTCACCCTCCCCTGAGCTCACCTTGCTGGCGGCGTTCCTCGCCTGCGTGATGAGCTGCCGGATCCGCACGATGTTCTCCGACACGGTGGCGTTTTTGTTCCTCCTGTTCTCCAGGCTGCTCAGCTTCTCCAGCAGCAGGGGAATGGTGCTTTCCAGGCTGGACACTGGGGTTGAAGAGGAACCAGGAGTTTTGGAGGTTAGTGAGGAAGGGAAATGTGAAGCTCAGACAGTTTGAGACACGCAGGTGAAAGGAGTGGTAGCTGGGAGCAGTCAGAGAGATCCCCTAAATCCATCAGCCTTGAGGGGGTGTGAGAATGCTCCAGTGCATGCAACCTCCTGCAGTAAAGCTACAGGTGATACAGACATTGCAGGGAGAGGAAAAAAAAAGGGCCAGGACCTCAAGTATCCAGTATTGGCCACCTCCCTCTGCTCTTGACCTGGAGCTGCAAAGCACAGCTTTCAAAAATACTCTGGGGGTATCTGTGCATGCAGTGGCTCGTATCAGACTTAGTACTCACCAGATTTCCTGGCATCCTGTACTGCCTGGTTCAGGTCTTCATTTCGGAGGCCTCCATACTGGTCTTTCCACTCATCCAGGTTCTTCTTCATGGTGCTCAGGGTATCCTCCACTCTCGCAGCTGTTTCGTTGGCCTCAGCAGCAGCTGCTTTGGCATTCTGGATCGTGTCGTTTGTGTCCTCTGCAAAGAAAGAAGTGTCGCTGGGGTGGCCAGGAGCAGGGAGGAAGCACCCTTGGGTCACAGCCGGTGCACAGAGAAGGGAGCAGAGAGAATCAGTCCAGCTACCCCAGAACAAACCTTGCTCCCTGCCCAGCATGTCCTGCACAGACCGGAGCTGGGTCAGGAGCTGCTCCTTCCTCGCACGGAGGTCAGCCAGCTTGTCCCTTGCTGTCTGCAGAGTGCCTTTAACAGCTGCAGTTAAAGAAATGCACATGCTGTTTGTTGCAGCTCAGTCCAGCCCGAAGGACATCAGACCCTGCGAGGAGCCTCTCTCACCCCCGTTGAGTTTGCTCTGCTGTCTCCTCACAGCCTCCTCCAGGATGCTGCTGTTCCTCTTCAGTGTTCTAGAGACAGCCCCGAGGTTTTCTGATATGACATTCTGTGAAACAAACACAGGACTCTGAAGAGGAATTCAAGTCTCTGGCTCCGACTGCACACAAAATGCTCATTCAGACAACTGCAGTGGGGTGTGACAGGGAGACCCAAACGCTGACTCTGGCCCCAGCCATGGCAGACTCTGCCCAGGCTGAACAGGCCAGAACACAGAGCCCAGGTGTCAGAGGGAAGGGAGTTTGGTTTTTGCCCATCTTCACAGGGCTCCCCACAGCACGTACCATCAGGGCCTTGCTGGCTGCCTTGTCAGCATCGTGGGCTGCTTGCTCTGCTTTCCTCACAGCTTCAATGATGCTGGCGTAGGCATTGGAGGCATCGACCGCCCGCTGGATAAAGCCATCCTGGTTTGTGTCCTGGATGATGCTGTGTTGGAAGGTGAAGCCATCAAGTCCATGGAGAACACTCAGGATCCTCGTGCCCCCACAGACAAACCCCTTTGGGCTCCTCAAGACAACGTTTGCTCCAGCATAGAACTTTGGAGGCGACACCCCGCTGCTCCCCTGCACGGCGGGGCTGCAGCTTCCCATCCCCAGCTCTGGTAGGAGACAGCCCGACTAGTGAGGGTCAGGCCCGGTGCCTCACCCAGACAGGTTCCTGGCGAGCTCATCCAGGAGCCGGGCGTGCTCCTCCGCCTGCTCCACGATGGGGATCTTGCTGCTGGCCGGGGAGAACTTCTTGACCCGCTCGGTCAGGGGCAGCTTTGCCCCGTCCAGCAGCGCTGCCAGCTTCTCGTACGCCTGCAAAGACACCTGTCACTCCTGAGGGCTGCCACCCCTCGCCCTCAGCCCGTGCCAAAGTGCCTCTGCCACTCACCTCCTTCGCACGCTCCATCATCTGCAGGAAGTCAGAGACCTGGGCAAGGGCGTCCTTGGCCATCTGCAGGGTCTCCTGCACCAGCGCGTGCTGCTTTTGCAGTTCCTGGCTCTTTTGCTGGACACAAAGACCCAGAGTTAGGGACCAGCAGGGCTGGGACAGCTCCCCCTATCACTGATGGACACGGTGAAGGTCTACCTGACTCTCCTCCAGGTTGTTTCGGTTCAGGCTGTTCAAGTCCTCCGTCTGCCTGGTTTTGTTCACGGCCTCGTTGAGGGCATCGCGCAGATCCATGAGCTGGGAGCTGTGCTGTGCCAGCCGCTCCTGGATGCTGCTCACCAGGTCCTGGTTGGACTGCCAGCGGGCGTGCAGCTCACTCTTCACCCGATGCAGCACTGGGGAGGGAGGGGATGAGAACTGCTGCTAATTCCTCTTCCTGTGTTAAACAGGCTCTTTCTGTGCCTGGCTTAAAGCCTGGTTCTGGTCTCACTTGGCAGGTATCGAGGCCAGAATGAGCATCTTCCATCCCTCCCTCCTTTTCAGCCTGGATAGCACAGGATCTTGTCCATGATTGCCTGCAAACCCCCAGTGCTGGTGAGAGATGGGATCTCTTTCAAAGACACACAGCCATGCCTGAAAAGCTCCAGATGATGGAGAAACCCCGCCTGAGGCCTTGATTACTTCCACTGTGAAAAATTACTTATTTCCAACAAGAGCCAGTTTATAATTCCAGCTTTCAGCTGCTGAGTTATGTTTTGCCAGGGCCTATTAATCAGAAGTGCTCTCTTCCTGCAGTTCCAGCGTCCCTGGTCGGGCTCACAGCTCTCACTCCTGCAAGGATGCCCTGAGAACAGCAGAGCTACTGTGGGTGCAGGCTGCTGGTTGTTACTCTGAACCCCTCTGTGGGGACAGCAAATAGGAAGAAACATGGTGGGACTTATTCGCATCCACGTGTGATGTAAATACATGGCATAATAATGGTGATTCCTGGTTCTAAGTGTTGTCATTTCTGTTCATCAAACCAAACTACCCAGTTAATTCTGCTCTGAAATTTGCCTTAAGAGAAAGGGAACCACAAATGATCCCACTGCAGTGTCAGAGGGGACTCTCAAACTCCTATAAAACTTGTTGGGGGTGCCTGGTTCTTAACAGCACTCTCTAAACACAACCATGATGTGCAGTGTCTGCGTGGGCTCCAAGCCAGGAACAGCCAGACCCAGCAGGATCTGGGCAGCCCTGTGCCATCGAGCTGGACTCACACTTCTGAGCCTCCTCGTGCTCACGCCTTGCCAGCTCCTCCTGGGCTCCCAGGCTCCTCTCCTTCATCTCCCTCAGCATCCTTTCCACCTCGGCCAGCTTCTGCCGAAACTCCTCGCCGGACGTGGTGCTGGTGTTTGCTGCCCCAAACCTGGCCATCTGCCGCACCAGGTCTGCAGAGAAACCCACACCCCCTGTTAGACTGACCAAACCAGGTCCTTCATAACCCCCTGAGGTTTTTCCCCTCACAAACCACAGACAGTTTTCAGGCAGCACTCAGACAACAAATTGCTTGAGATCACCCAGAGGCACTGCCCCATGTTTCTGCCTCCTTGGCCACTACCAGTAACACATTCTACATCCTGAGCATCTTTCTGTGGCTTTACCTCCTCTCCCAGATCCAGCCACTCTGTTGTGCTCAATCTCTCCGGAGGCTGCAGTGCAGACTGCCCCTGTTTTATGCATTTTAATAACATTTGTGGAAGTTTAACGCGTTTTTTCCCCAGACTCGTGTTTAGCCAAGCAGCTGAGACTCACAATAAGCCTGGTCAGAGTAAAAGCTGGGATTCCGCAGGAATCTTCATTTGTATTTTCCCTTGTTCTCTCCATGGCTTTTTTCTAAGCAATGCAGTGCTTGGCAGTGGTTAAAACCAACAGCATGGCGTATCACAGGAAAGAACCCCAAAGTGAGGACCCTTCTTTACATACCTGCAATGCCCCTCTGGATGCTTTGGATGTGCAGCAGGAGCTGTTCCCCCCTCTGGTACATCTCCTTCGTGTGCTGATCAACACGGATCGCTTCTCTTTGAGTCATGGTCATCTACAACAAAAACTCTGTCTTAGCTCAAGTATCAGATGACATTTTATGTGATTTGTCAGTGGGACTGTTGCTCCCAAAAGGCACACAAGGCTTGGGAATGTGTAGCTTGTGAGGTCCAGCCTGCCCCATGCTCCTGTCCTGCAATGCACTGAAGGATGATCTTATTTAGCACCTTCAGAGAAGCACAGGCAATAAATGCAGCTCCAGGGCAACAGGCTCTGGATGCTGGAACAATCCCAACAGCACAGAGGACAGCACTGTTCTGTGCCATTAACACAGGAAAAGCCCCAAAGCCTGGAGCCAGGCACACCTGGGTCCTGATCAAGAGACAGAGGGGGCTGCAGTCTGGCTGTTTGGTACATACAGGGGCAGTTTGCCTTTGCAGCTGTCTGGGGATGTGTGTCATCAAGTAGAGATTTTTCCCTCTTCCTCAGATTAGGAGCAGGCAGTTTATAAATCAAACCAAATGAAATCAAATCTTGCTCAGTTTGTAAGTTCTCCGACAACACAACTGCTGGGTTTTAGACTGGATATAGACTGCATCCATGATGGACCCAGATGTTTTATGTTGCTTACTTGTGTGCCCCTTCTATAAATGGTATTTGATTGAATTTATTTTTACTGGTTGAAGTTGGAGCCACCTCAAAAGCAAGCAGTAAATCAAGAAAAACTACCAGTATCACGAGATGTTTAACAGCTCTCCAAGGCAGGAAAGCAGGTCATCCAGCTTGAGCACCTAACACTGCAACTTAGTACTGGTCGAGCAGCAGATCCAACCTGCCTCAACTAGGCTCCTCACAGCCTTCCAAGTCCTCATTTTGGTAAAAGGAGGACTTGTGCTCTGGCAAAGAGAGATGGAGAAATACCCTACTTTGTGCTGCAGCGCATTCAGGTCCTGTGTGAGATCCACGCTCTCATCCTCCAGCTCGTCCGCCCTTTGCCTGACCCTGCTCAGGGCTCTGTGGTACTCACGGAGCTGGTTCTGGGGAAAAAAAGGAGACTAAATCAGGCCAACAGGCCAGGAAACACGGGCAGAAAGCAATGTTCAACCTTGCACGTACAGCAATGGTCATTATGGTGCCGTTGAGGCCGTGGAGGCGAGCCCAGGCGATGGAGCTGGCGTTGAGGGTGCCCAGCTGGCTGCGGATGGACGAGAAGGACATCTCAATGCTCTGCAGGTCCTCCAGCAGGAGCAGGACACAGCTGTCACACACTGCAGGGGATCACAGCAGTCAGCACAGGCCCTCTGCCAGGCTTCCCTCAACTCTTTCCCCAGGACAAGGGGACACAGACCTTCACACTTCATGCTGTCGGGGCCGTTTGCCACCAGGATCTCGTGCTCGCGCAGGCAGACGTCGCACTGCTTCCCCGTGAGCCCGTTGGGGCACGTGCACTCCCCGGTGCGAGGGTCGCAGGAGCCCCCTCTGCACTCGCACTCTGCAGGGTCGAGTAACAGAGAATCATTTTGTGCTTTTGCCACCCCGGAGAGAGGGGAAGGAGCGGTTTTATTCCAGCTGTGCTCATCTACACGCCGCTGCCGGGGGCTTCCCTGTGGAACCCAGCGACGTGCACAGGCCCTCAGACAGCTGCCAGCTGTTTTCTGCCTTCAACAACTGCACCAGCACCACAGGCCTGTCCCAGTGGCCCTGGCTGGGACCCCACACTCACTTGTGCAGCCGCCCTGGCCGAAGCCCCAGTAGCCCGGGGCGCACTGGTGGCAGCGCGAGCCGCTGACGCCGGGCAGGCAGCTGCACTGGCCGCTCTGCACGTGGCAGCTGCTCCCCACGGCGCCCACGTCGCAGTCACACCTCCGGCAGCCCGAGCATCCCTCGAAGCCATAGTAGCCCTCCTAGGGAAAAGCAGGACATGGATGCCCCGGTCAGCAAGTGCGCCTCTCTCCCGGGGCAGTGATGTGGGACCCCAGCCTTGTGTTCAAGGTGTGTTTTGAGCACCACAAAACTCAAAGCAACGTGGTAAAGATGTGGAGCTGCAGTGAGAACCCACACACACCACGGCACTGCCCTGTGAACCGGCCCTTGCCCAAGCCGGATGCGCTCAGGAAAATGGGGTTTACTGCAGTTTCCCAAACGATGCCCCATTACTGGAATGCTGCCTCCACCGCTTGCTGCCAGATCTTTAACAGGCTTTTGCTATGTACAGGACAGCTCAGTAAATGCAGCCTTCACCAGCTGGCAGCCAGCCCTGCTCTGCTCACAGGCCTGGGGGATGACACACCAGGGCTGCCCCTCATCCCCATGAGAAGGACAGGCACCATCCCAGGGCCCAGGTGACCCTCACCTCGCAGCGGTCACAGTGCTGGCCTGTCACTCCAGTCTTGCAGAAGCACTGGCCCGTTTGTGGATGGCAGGACTCGGTCCCACAAGGCGAACAGTTGCACTCTGCCAGGGAAAAATACACCCAGTATTTCACTGAAGAGCCTGTCAGCCACTCACAGCACTTAGTGCTAACAGGGAATCCTATTTCCCCCTTATCTATCAGTCCAAGTTCAAACAGAGCCTCTCTCCTCTTGGATTTGCTTCTCACAACAACTTATTCCCATGACCCTTCTTCCAAGCTGCAGCTGGGCTGCTGTTCCTCAGACGAAGAGGAGCAGCGCTGGGAATGGGCACCCTCCCCTTGCCCCTGGGCTGGCTGCCTGCCCCACTCACGTGTGCAGTTCTTGGCTACCACGGCGTCCCCGTAGTAGCCGGGCGCGCAGAGCTCGCAGCGCGCGCCGGCCGTGTGGTGCATGCAGCCCGAGCAGGCGCCCGTCAGGGAGTCGCAGCTGCTGAAGAGCATGTTGGGATCCGTGTTCCCGCTGCAGTCACAGGGCTGGCACGAGCTGCCGATCACCAAGGGATTGCCGTAGTACCCCGGGGCACACCTGGAGAAACACGGCAAGTTCCAACAGGGTGAGGATGCTGCAGCTCGTGCCCGCACCCTGCACTGGAGCTGCACAGCTGGAACCGCGTCAGCATCCAACACTTGTAACTGCTGCAACCCTCAGGGATCTCAGAGCACTTTGTGTTTTGCCTCGTGATACCTCAGAAAAGTGCCTTTATCACAGGCTGCAAGTCAGGGCAAAGCACAGGTAAGTCATACACCCACGGTAACAGTTTCAGCAGTTGGGCATTTGCAGGCTGAAGAGGACTGAAGGAAATGCTGACAGAACAAAGCTCACAGGGGCAGTCCTTAAGGGGGCAACTTCTCTTCTGCCACAGCAGTGGCTGCACAGGGTTAGTGTGGTGTCTGAGGCCCCCCCAAACACGGGTGCCACCCCCCTTACCGCTCACAGTTGGGTCCAGCGTAGCCTGGCTTGCAGAGGCACTGCATGTTGGAACCCTTGTGGACACAACCAACAGCAAAACTGAAACGAGAAGGGGGACACAAGGAGGTGCAGTTACCCCTGATGTGGTGCCAGGGGAGGTGATCACTCATTGTGGGCTGTTGGGGCCTCGGGTAAGAGGGCATGGGCATGGTTTGGGGACAAGGACAAGGCTGGCACTGGGACACCTGCCCTGGTGGGGCACAGAGTGGTTCCAGTGGTTAAACAGTGAGGCCAAACAGGCAATCCCATCCTGGGGTGCTTACTTGTTGGAGGCAACTGAAAGAGGGCACGGGCACCCAACACACTGCAGGGGCTCTTGGGCAGAGGGGCTGCCCATGTAGCCGTCCTTGCATCGCTCACAGTGGTCTCCTTCTGTGTTGTGCTGGCAGTTCTGCAAGGAAAAGGCAAGCTCTGGGCTCAGCACTGACAAGAAATGGTGGATGCACTAAAAACTCCCCATCAGGATGCCTCAGTCCTTCCTCTATCCCAGAACTGCCTTGTACCCTAAGCTGACCCTAAGCAGGGTCACCAGTGAAACAGTGCAGCCAATCCTCCGACTCAGGCATCGTTCTGCCAGCCCAGTTAGTACATAAACAGCTTTTGAATCACATGCTACAGACCTCGTAACTCCGAAATACCACACTGCTCCACTGTTTACTTACAAGGCATATCCCAGAGCCTGGCAGGCACTGATCTGAGTGGCCATTGCAATGGCAGGGGATGCATTTTCCCAGAAAGAGCCCCTTGGTGTCCCTGTAGTAACCTGGAGCACATTCCTGAAGAGACAGAAAAAGACAGAGATCTGAAAAACAGCCTAATACTTTTGGGAAAAGCAAAGAAACTAAATTAGTTTACATGACAGAATTCCCATACGGTTGTACCGATGGAGAAGAGATTAAAAGCAATGAAGATTTTTCAGTGCAGTTCCTTCCTGCTCCTTTTAACCAGGAGAGAATTGGCCAGAGAGAAGGACACATTCCAAGGTACTGCAACACCTGAATGATTTCCCCATCATGCCCCTTCCAAGAAGGCAGATGCAGCTATTGCACCTCTCCAAGGTGCACGGCGTTGTGGTGGGGAAATGTTCCTTCCTTTGGAACAACCTGAGCTGTCATTTCAACCGCAGTCCTCAGGAGTCAGCTTGGAGGCAGCTGGTACCTTGGCACCACTGCTTTGCACAAACATCCAAACCCCATGGCTGCCACATACACCAAGCACGAGGGGTGCCTGAGACACAAAATAGGACTGTCTGACTCCCCTCTGGCTGGAACAGCACGGCCACTTCCCCCTGACCTGGCAGGAGTCTCCCTGGTAGTTAGCTGGGCAAAAGCACAGCTCCACGTTGCTGGCACGGACGCCGGTGGCCGTGGCCGTTGCCATCTCCAGCACCACACGGCGCAGGGACACGGAGGAAGAGAGCTGGGAGAAGAGTGCCCGAATCTGCAGCTGCTCCAGGTTTGCCAGCACCATCATGAGCTCCTCTCTGGACACAGGGTTATGGGTCTCTGTGTGCCTGAAGTTACCCTGGTGGGAGAAAAACCCGGCATTACTGGCAGGAAGCACAGGCACCTGAAAGTCCAGCCCAGCCGTCACATCCTGCAGCTGGAATCTCTCCCCTTTGCACAGGTGAAACAGCCCTGGCAGCACCTAAAATGCTGAGCTCAAAGCCTTTGTCCCTCTGTCTACACAAGGTCTTGTCTTTTCCTGCATTATGTGAGCACTTCACTTGTGTGTGCAAACTCACCTCCACCAGCTGTAGCCGGCCTTCGTGTGCCTCCCCTGGGGATGGGTAGGCACCTTCCAGAAACATGATGCTCATCTGATTTCCCTGGGAAAAGCAAGGAAGGCGTCAGTCATCACCTCATCCTGCTCCTGCATTAGCAGGGGGCATCAGGGAGTTTCTTGGGCTGCACCTTCAAGATCACGTCCGGCCGGGACTCCATGGGAATGAACACGTCACCCCTCCGAGGGTTGGAGTGCAGCTCATAGCGAAGGTGCCCTCCATAGGAGGAAACCTGAGGGAGAGATAAATCCCAGACGTTGCTGCAAGTCCACACCGCTGAGACGAGACAGACACGTTCGTGCCCAACTGGAGCGTGAGCAACGCCTGCACGTCAGGCTGCTGGCACATGTGTGTTGGTAGGGTCAGGGTGGTCCCCCATGCTCTTACCTGGTCCCCAAGGTAGGAGCTGGGTGCAACCCAGTAGAGCTCCTGGTAGGCATCTGGGAGGTTCTTGAGGTCAGCAGTGACGAGCTGCTCCCGTGGGCTCAGAGCTGTTGGCACTTCGTGGCGGTCGCTGCTCAGCAGGAGCCACCCGTTCATGTCGACAAACTGGAGGAGAAGAGCAACTGTGGGTCTTCTAGTGGAGTTACAGAACATACTTGGGTGTTGATGCTCCAGAAGAACAGGTCCCAGAGCAGCAGAAAGAGGGGTAACAGGCTCACACCTCACATGCATCCTGATGAAGCCACAGGAAAGCTGATCATCACCCCCGCCCAGCACATGAGACCCCAGAGACCAGGAAAAGAGGCTGAAAGCAGGAGATGGGCACAGGGAGTCAAAGATAACCCTCCTCATGGTGTATCTTCAGTAGGATTGACGCAGGACAGACTCGAGGGGAGCAGGGAGCCAGGTGGATGGGAACACACCTGACCTGCAGGCTCTGGTGCCCCCAGACCCTCTCACCTCAGCTCGGTGCTTTTCAGCGCTGCGGCAGCGATCGGTCGCACCGAAGCAGAAACACTTGGTGCAGCCCTTGGGGTTGGTGGCATCCAAAGAAAATGTCCCCAGGCGGCACTGGTCACACCTCGGGCCCTCCACATTTTCCTGAAAGACAAGCAAAGCTCAACAGCGTCAGCAGCTTCTCACAAGGCCTCAGTGGAGCACAGGGATGGCGGGCTGGGTGATCAAAGCACAATGATGTGATGCTGAAAGATGATAAAGCAGTTCTTGAAAAGGTTTGCTTGTACAGCACCCATCAAACATTAAATTCACCTGAAGAAAGCACTTGTAAGCCCTACAGAGAGGCTGGGCAGACAGCTCAGAAGCTGTTTTTGAGTTGCTCTGCTGCCATGGAGCCAGGAGCCAATAGGGCTGACAGCTCTACCTCCAACAAGCTTTGACACAGGGGTGGACTCAGACTGGCCATCTTCGCCAGTGACAGCCCAAGGAATGAACATTCATGGCCAGGAAGGATGAGAAGAGAAGAGTTTTTCAGGGTGCTCTGAACCAACCAGCCCATGGGGCAGGCTGGCTGCAGCTCAGGCACTCTCCTTCTCCAGCCCTGCTCCCTCTGGCACGCCGGGTACACACAGCCCCTGCCACCCCCAGCCAGAGCAGGTGAGTCCAGGCAAGAAGAAAGGCACCACACGGAGACATCGAGGGACTGACCTTGCAGTGACACTGCCCCGTGACCGGGTCACACACGCTGGCTTCGGTGCCAGCCTGGTGGCAGTCGCACCGCCGGCAGTCGGGGTAGTGGTAGTAGCCAGGGGCACAGAGGTCACACTGTCGCCCAATGATGTTGGGCTTGCACCTGGGTGGACACAAGAGCCAGAAGAGCTTTCGGAGCTTTCCTCACTCCCATTCTGCACATTTCCTCCCTTCAGCTTGCTAACGCGCCCCACCACTCCAACAGGGACCAGGGATGCTGCCAGATGGCCCCAGCGCCAGGACAAGGCTCGCTCACCTGCACTGCCCACTGTCCACATCGCAGCCTGGCTCTGTCAGCTCCTGCACGCCGGGCCGGGAGCAGTTGCAGTCCTGACAGCCGATGAGGGGGTGGCAGCCGAAGGTTTGGGGCTCACAGACAACACACTCTGGCTTCAGGGTGTGGGGAGGGCAGATACACTGCCCTGTCACCTCATCACAGAGACGTGTCCCGCAGTCACAGGCTGCAAGGGGCAGAACAGGGCTGGGTTTGGGGGAGTCAGAGCCAGGAACCCACGGCGAGCGCGGGCAGTGGATACAGAGCAAGTGCTGGGAAGGCAGAGAGGGAGACGGGAGAACTCACGCCTGCAGTTGGGGAAGCCCCAGTAGCCGGTGGCACAGCGGGAGCACTCGCGGCCGATGACGTTGGACTTGCAGGGGCACTGCCCGCCGAAGGGCTGGCACTGGCTGCCCCGCGCCCCGGCCTCGTGGCAGCGGCACGGCTGCGCCCCGTTGTTGTAGAAGAGGGACAGCGAGATGGCAGAGTCGCGGCAGAACCTCGAGGACGTGCTGGGGCTGTGAGGGAAGGCGAGAGGAGTCGGTGCTGCATGTCCCCACAGCCTCCCCACCACCCCAGATCCAGCAACTCCTGCAGACCCAGATGGCCTGCAGCGACGGGTAGTTAGTGGGAGGGACACTGAGACCTCCCAAATACCCACGTTTGGTCAACAGAACAAAAGCCTCAACCAGCCCCCTCCTTGCCACACATGAGTTGCTCCCTGAGGAGTGTGCAGCCTGCGGACAGCAGAGCGGGCACCCAGAGCCAAAGATCTCACTTGATGTAGAAGCTGTTGATGCCACAGCTGCTGAGGAAATCATAGGACTTGTCCAGAGGTTCCTCCTGCAGGTACTGGGAGGTGTAGCTGTCCTCGGGCACTACGAGGATGTAATCCTGGGAAGCAAGGGCGAGCTGGGTGAGCCAAGTTCTCAGCTCAGACAGACGCCATCCAAAATGACTCCAAAGCCCAAACACACCTTTAACCTTTCATCCCTTGCTGGGACAGAACATAACACAGCAAGCACTGCAAAGACCAGGAGTCACCTCTCTATTGAGGTCTGTCCATCAGGGTCCATCTAACCTAAAGCTCCACATCAGGAACAGCCCAGATTCATTGGAGTAAAAACAGGCAGAATATCCCCAGAGTACAGCACTGGCTGTGCCTCAGCAGAGAGGCAGTCTTTATCATCTTCAATTTCTATACATGAAAGCACCTGGGTTCCAATTCTGTCTTTTCAGCCCTGCATCCAAATTTTGGTCAATCTTCTAGTCCTGTTGCCTGAGAATAACAAGGGCTGCCTACTCCCATGATGAGGCCTGCCTGAACAAACAATATTACGCAAGTGTAAAATATTGGTGGGGTGGGAATAAGGCTTATTCTGGATTATCACAAACTATGTAGGCAAAGCAACAGCTTCAATTCCTGCTTTGTTTTGATATCAAAACCAGACAGAGAACACAACTGTAATATACAGAAGCTGCCCCTGTGAATTCTGCCCTCAATTCCACACCGCTAAGGTTGAGACTGCAACTTTCTAGGGTAGTTCAGAGAGCGAGTGAGTGATGGTGAGAAACATTCCTGCGGTCACACAGCGACAAAAATCCAAGGAAAAACTCCCTGCTGAAGCCTGGTCCAGTATGCTCTGGGAGCTTCCTGGAGAGAGGCTCACCAGCCACAGCTGCTTGCCCTCTGGCACTCGAACAACCACAGTCAGATCATTGTCAGTAACATCCAGGACGATCTGGTCCTCAGAAACCACCACGCTCCGGCACCCGTAGCCATGTGGGCAGAAATTCGCGTTGGTCTGACCTGAAAAGACAACAAATGTGCTGGTCCCACGTGTGCCTTGAGTCCCCATCACATCCTCACACTTCGGAAGGGATAAGCCAGTCTTGCTTCATTTTTGTGACCCCCAAAAAACCCACGGTTATCCTCTGGCACGGAAAACTTCCAGGGCTTCTGCCACCCAGCGGCTTCCCCAGGTCCCTGCACTTCTCACCTTGCCAGATGCGCCCACCATTGATCAGCACTTCCACGGGGAAGGTGGGGTGGTTGGGCTGGTAGAAGTGCAGGATGAAGGCATAGCGTCCCAGGGTCTGGATCCGGCTGTTAAACACCACTGCAGCCTGCCCCAAAACGGGAGAACACAGACAAAAATCCATGTCTGATGCCTGCACTCACAGCTGGGATGTTTTTTAATTATTGCACAAATTTGCTCTTATTGCACACTGTCAGGTCTTGAGAATTCAGTGAATCAAACCCCCCATGCTCCCACACTCTCCCCTCTAATGGTGCCACCTGAAAAGCTTTTCCTGGGATCCCAGAGAACCAAATAGGGTTGGATGAAGCCAAGACAGGTGAGTCTACAGGAATTACAGGTTCAGGGAGAGGTTTAAAGTCCAGATTAAATTCTGAATATGCTAATTGATAAAGCTACTCAACAGGTAAGGAAAATATCTCCCTGCCCCAGTGGTCCAGCGTCACAGCACCAGCAAACCAGCCCAACCACTACCTGTGGGGACTGCAGGAGGATGAGCTCTGCAGTGGGGTCCATCGCTGTGGGAGGACGAGGAGCAGGCTCTACTGGGACCCCAGATGGAGCCACATGGACAGCCTGAGCCAGGGGCACCTCTGGGGCGATGGGCAGAGCCTGGGCCCCCTCCAAAATGATTGACTGAGAAAGCTTCAGGAACCTTGAGGGGACACAGGAGCTGCTGGAAAGCAAGGAGTAAACAGGATGTGAGTATCTCCAGAAAGAAAAGAGAGAGGCTCCGGGGTCCTGGCAGGGAAGCACACCCTGTAACTCCTGGAGGATTACAACGTGTGCCTGCTGAGGGAGAGCTCACTACCAGCACCCCTGGGGCTCTGGGACATGGGCTCAGCAGGAAGAACAGGAGCCTGGCACAGGCTAATTCCTCTGCAAATATTTATTTGAAGCAGTGTCAAAAATTTGGATACAGCGAGTGTCTTGCTGTATGTGAGCAAGCACAGGAAGGCCTATTTGGGATGACTCTTGAGTGTCTGCCCCAGGAGGCAGAGTGGGGCTCAGGTACAGGACCAGCAGCCTGACTCCCAGTCTGTGCTCAGAGGACACAGGCAAGGAGCTTCACCTCAGCCAGAGATTTCTTTCTACTGAATCAAGAACTTAAGAAGGCTCTGGGTCTGAGGGAAGTGGGGGAAGCAAACGTTTTTGGAAACAGCCCCACTGATGCTAAAGCTAAGGGGGACCCGAGACCCTCACCTGTTGGATGAGAAGGTGCCATGGACGCTGATGCAGTGCACCCTCGGCTCGATGAGCTCCACGGTGAACTGAGCAGCGGGGATCAGGTACACTTTGTGCTGCCACACGGAGAGAGATACCTGGTTATGCGACAGCCTCTGCCCCTGAGGCCACAGCAGTGCCTGTGCCCACCAGCCACCAGGTGCTTCAGCTAATGCACGGCAGTCACACCTCTGTTTACTGCCCCTTCTTCCTTGGTGCAAGCCCTACAGCATTTAGAAGCTTTACACATTGATGGGATTTTTCTATCCCTGCCTAAGCAACTGTGAACGCCTTAAAGATAAAAAAGGAACTGCTCCTTTTGCAGAGCTCCCTCTGCAAGAGCAGCTGCTTCTCCCCATCTCCTCCCCACTCCCATTCCCATGATCTACTTCGAAACACCCCACTGACCACATTTTCCACTTGGACTGGTCATGACACAGACTAAGATCCAGTATCCAGTCCAAACAGACTAGAAAACCCTTCTACAGGCTGGCTATCAGTCCAGCCTTTCCTCCCTGTGACCTGCTGACAGAGCTGCCCTCAGAGGGAGCCTTACCAGGAAGAAATCAGCCAGATCAGAGGTGAACCGAACGGTGGCCTCTGAGGTGAGTTCAAAAGTTGCCATTCGACTCTGGGAATCTACAGCAATTCCTCGACAAAGGAAACTGTAAGAGAAACAGGCATTTTGAAGCCAGCCTTGAGCAGGGTCACGACCCACTTCTTGTCCTGCCAGCTATATGTCCTGAGGGGATTTACACAAAGTCCCTGGAAATCTTTTGATGTTTTTTCTGGCTGTTCGTAAGAGTCAATTTTCCCAAGGACATCCCAAACATTTGTTTCCTACTGCAAAGGTTGCACTCTGAAGTCAGACAGGGTTTGACCTGTCTCCAATAAACCTGCCTGTAGGTCATTCCTTAAGTCAAGGCCCCTAACAACACATCCAGCTGTAAACAGATGCAAAACATTATCTCCTGGCAGAGGCATTAGAGGCCTGTGTGGGCACAGGTACACATTTCCCTGGGATGGGATGGCCAGCCACTAAATCCATGTCCAGGTAAATGAGTTTGGACACATAGAGCTTAGATGGACAACACTGAAGCTTGCTTTGTTTAGGTGATAAACCAAAAAAAGTTCAACTGGAGGGGGGAGCTGTCCGTGCCATGGCAGAGAACTGAACCCTTTCTCCCTTGAGGTGCCCGTACCTGTAGACACAGGGGTAGAAGGTGAACGTGCCCCGCTGCGTGGTCGAGTGCGGCGAGCTCATGGCAACGCCCACGGTCTGCAGAGCGTTGCTGTTGGCATATTCCACCAGCAGCACGTACTTCCCAGGCTGGGCCACGGGCAGGGACAGCTGCACTTCCACCTGGAGGACAGAGGGATGACTGAGGGAACGTGTGCAGGACTCCCCTGCTACAAACCAGCCTCCTCTGCAGCTCAGGGGACAACGCAACAAACCTCATCAAATCCTTGCAAACCTTTACATGTGAGACTCTGGGTCTGGGTGCCTTGAACAGGGCACACAAGCACACAGCTGCATGGGTGTAAAGCCTTTCTGCTCACCTGCCCAGGTGGAGGTAAAGCCCCGGACAGGGGGGGCAGAGGGGTGAGCACTGCAGTGTCTGGGAGAGGGACGCAACGCAAGTGCCACTCACGTCACTGCCACTGCAGGTGGCCATGTGGGGGTGGGAGGGGGTGAGCTGCTCCGTGGGACACAGCCTGGGGAGCCGGTTGTCCAGCCTGCACACTGCATCCACCCCTGGCACGGCAGGGAAGCCCTCCACGGACAGGTACTTGTACAGGAGGCAGCTGGAAACACACAGGAAAAAATTGCCAAGTACAAACGGTAATCTTTAACCCCAGGCCAAGAGGAGCTGAGCAAGCCCCACACAGCACAAAAATGTGCAGATCCTTACTTCTGGGTGGCTTGTTCAGGGGCTGGCTGGTAGGTACAAGGCTCTGTGACCTTCAGCTGCAGGATCGGTGCTTCATAGTATGAGCTGGGCAGCAAAACCAGATAGTCCTAAGAGGAGAGATGGGAGAGGTGTTATGCTTGGGACACCTGGGACATCCCCAGGGAGTTGCTGAAGCCCCCAGGGTGGGTGGAGCACAGGGCCTTACCAGCAGCACACCCTCTGCTTCAACAACCAGAGACCAGGTGTTGGGGTTGAGTACGAAGGGCTCCCCAAAGCTGTTCTGGGGCACGGTGACAAAGGCTGGCTCCGTGCTGGGAGCAAAGACAATCTGCTTGGTCTGCTCTGTACCTGGAATGGGAGGGATGAGAGGCTGTGAAGGGACTGGAATGGAAAACCTGGGGCTGGACATGGGAGGCTATGCTCAGGGAAGCAGCTCTGTGGTGCAGTGGGGAGTGACAGGCTCCCACTCTCTCGGTGCACCACAATCCCACACTGTCCTGGAACAGAGACAATCACTCTCAATCTGCTCAACAGCCTGATGGGAGAAATAAATATAAATCACTGCAATCCTTAAAGCAAATCCAGAGGTCTCACAGTGTGCTCTGCATCCCCAGACTGCAAAGTACAGAGTGTTGCAAGCCAAGGAGCGTTTTGCCAGCTAGAAAAGGAAAGAACTCATCTGTGGAGAGTTAATTGTGAGACAGACAAAAAGAATTGCCCAGATATGTTTTTCCTCAGGGAAATTATGACCTCAGCTCCATAGGCAAGATACCTGTCTTCTGGCAAACTTTCAGGCCCCCAAGGTGTGCTCCTGCCTTTCTTCCTGCCAACGACAGACTCTGCACTCGAGATTTAGACATTATTTGTAACTGACAGGACAGAATGGGTGCAAGGCCTGATCCTGCTGCTGCTGAACAGCTCCTTGGCTCAGCTGGCAGTCCCACGACCTCTTCATTAACAGATGCAATCACAATACAGCACCTAGAAGCAGACTGTGTGCCCACCCAGCAGTCTCAGAAGCTTTTGAAGAGCACAGGTGAGAGGGATTCACTGGGAATGGCTGCACGGTGAGCAGATGAAATGAAGAAGGAAGTGGACAATGTGGCACACTGATTGTCCTGGTGTCGTACACGGATATCAAGGCACAACACAGAGGGACAGAAGCTACAGCAAGGGCTTCTGCTGCTGCTGGGATGGATAATAACCCCTTCCCATGTGTGGCAGCTCTGTGACATGCCTGGCAACAGCTGAGGCCAGGACCTTTTCCAGATGGAGAGCAGAGGTGAGGACGCAAGAAGTGAAGAGATTTCCGTGAAGTGGCACTGGGGTAGATTTCTTGACAAGCTGAAGTTTCACACCCCTTTGAGGCAATACACAACTCCAACTGAGACGGCTCCTGGAGGCGGAGTGGAAGAAACCAGGCTGAAAACCCCACACTTGGAAAAGGCTTCCCCTTTTGCGAGCCACATCTTCCAACTTCTTTCCAGGCTCCTCGTCCTGTAGCCATGTGAAGCCCTTTCTATCCAGACAGGAGGTGGCTGAGCACTTCTGAAGCCTCCCAAGGATGCTGCCCTCCTGGGTCCCGTTGTTGGTGCACCAGTCTGGCTGCTTGCCTTCAGCACTAGAAAAATCAAGCTGCTTCTGCATAAGGAGTAAGCACTTTTTAAGGCAAATGAGCTCTGCTGCTGGATAGGACAGATTAAATACTTCCTGACCTTTGATGGGATCCTAAAGCATGACCACAGCTCCTGCTCTTCTTGTTCCTCTACTGTGTAATATGACTGGACATAAAAATAAGCCATTTTTCCTCTCAGAAAAAAAAAAAAAAAAAGAAGGAAGAAAAATAATATTTTGCCATTTCAAACTTTGCAGATCACATCAAAGGCAGAACCTATGTCAACTCAAGATAGAGGAGGGAACTTCACACACTGATAAATCAGGTAGTTGGTGTTGACAGCCTTGTGCTGTGCATGTGTGGTCTGGAGGAAGAGCTTCAGCAGGATGATGTGGCTGTGGCATCCGAAGGCCTAAAATCAACCAGCCAACCACCCACCACAGCCTCAGGTGTGTTCCCATGCAGTCTTGCTCCGATTGTTTCCCAGAATATTTGCTGTCCAGGTTTCTAGGCTTGTTCAGACATCTTTTGGTGGCTCTTGTCCAGCAGCTCACAGCTTGATGAGAGGACTCTGCACCAGAGTGCAAAGCCTGTGTAACACACACAATTCCAAGCCCCACACCACGTGTGAAGCCAGCAGCCTGGTGTGGGAGAAGCACATGGAAAAGGCAGGATTGCCACATCAGGGCATTTGCTGAATAAAACCACATCCAGCTGCCGAAGTTTGGATCCACTTCCCAGCTCTTGGCCCCTTCTGCTTTTGTGGAAAGCCAGCGCAGTTTTGCCTGGGGCACTGGGGTGATCTTGTCCCATGCTGGAAAGGTTGTATGGAACTGTACAACAGCCTCATCTCCCACAAGCCTGGCTGGTATCAGTCCTCAGAGAGCAGCCTTGGGGCTGGGCCCACCTTGCTGCTGCTCTGGTAAATAAAGGGGGCTGCAAACTCAAATCAGCCTTTCAACTGGGAGGGCAGGACTAATGGGTAAAGCCATATGGAAGCGTCTTCTGGAAAGGATGATGCAGAAGGTTGCCTGGGATGGGGAGGAGGTGGCGATGGCACAGGGAAGCAGAGCAGTCTGGGATCCTTACCTCTCCTTCGTGGCTGATAAGCTGTAATTTTGCCATACACAGTGGCCCCTCCTGAATTAATATACCTCAGGATGACATGGAACAGATAGAGCTCTGCCTCCTTCACGTCTACAGTGACTCTGATTTTATTCTGCAAAAAGCAAAAGAGCACACGGGGCACAGGTCACTGAGGGGGCATCTCCTGAGCGCCCACCCGCTCTGGGGAGGGCCTGACCCGCCTGCCCTATACCTGCCTGCCTGCCTGCCTCTCTTCCCCCTCCCTTGCCAGCCCACGGCACGGCTCTGGCCGGCCACCTGAGACGGGCACGCTTGGGACGGACACACCTTGGGGCAGGAGAAGGGGCAGAGGAGCAGTGTTGCAGCGTGGGATGCTCTGAGTTAGTCTAGAAGTGAAAAATGCACTTACAGTTGTCACAAACATTAAACTTTCCTTCCTCAACGACCGAGACCCTCCCTTCCACACTGGCGGGCCCCCGGCTGACGTAGCGGAAGACGAGGCGGAAGAGGTCGGGAGAGGTCACATTGAGAGTCACCACTACCTTGGGCTGGTGGGAGAGAGAAAGGGGAGAGAAGCAGAGCACACCTTCAATTACCTCCACCACCCACACTGCCAGCCCAAGCGCGGCCGCTCAGCTCACTGCTCCCAAAGCCAACATGCCACAGCGCGAGGAGGGGACAAGCACACGGACCCTGCTGCTCACGGCACCTCGCGACACTGTCCCCTTGCTGGGGCCGGCCACCGGGGCAGCAACCTGCCTGTGGAAAGGGGTGGGAGGGCTGTGATCGCAGCTGGAAGATGCTGTGGCACAGCAGGGTGGCTCAGCTGTCCTGAGGCACACACCACGAAACGGGAAAGGTTATAGGAAATTGTTGCTTTTGGGCTTAGTGTGCCGTAACCAGCCACCAGGTGCCAAACTCCTGCCCCTGTGTTTACGGGGCTCTGCCCAACTGCTCACAGAAGAGGCTGGGAATTGAGCTGGTGCCTCGCCCTCGGGAATGTGCAGTGCTAAAGACCAGCGGGGCTAAGAGACCATACAGCTGATAGCACTTCTGCCCTCCACCTGCCTGGACACTGCTTGGCAAGACCCCGGCTAAGGAGATGCTTAATCAAAGAGATCTAGGCTTAAATAACCTCCTGCCTACAGGGCAAAGCTGGGCTCTGCCCAGGGACACTTCTAATGAGGGCTGTGTTCTTCAAAGCTCCAGCTACACATCATCTTCCCGCTGGAGAGCAAACTGGAAGGGTCTTGATGAGAACAAACTACAGGTGAGACCTGCCAGCAGAAAGCCACGTGCTAGCCCTTCTATCAAGGTCTATTTCTAGTTCAAACACCAACACTGGATGCAACACTGGAGCTATGAGCTGGAGCATGAGCTCCATCCTTAAGCTTTAAGGCTGGGATTTTCTCAAGGAAGCCTACAGGAGTTCACTGCTTAGGTGTTACCTAAAATTCAGTGGGAAACAGCTCCTTTGTTATTTCACCTAAGCACAAAAATGTGAAGAAAACTGAAAGTACATGCACCAGAGTAAGGAGCACCTCACATGGGACAAGACTGTCAGAGAATCACTGCCCTGCACTCCATCCCCAAACACACTCACACTTCCACAGGAGCCATGCAGAAGAAACCACCACGGACAGAAAAAGAGTCAACAGATGAAACAGCTTCACTCCTAGGACTTACACAACTTCGGGTTAGCATAAACCACTGTTACAGCAAACCAGCTAACAGCAAGGGCAAAGGCTGAAGGGTAACAAGAGGTCCAAGCTGAACATGGCAGCTGAGGAGGAGATAACTTATTTTTGGAAAAAGGAGGAAAGGTTATGCAAAGTTATAGGAAAGAGCAGAGTCAGCTGAGAGAGGAACAAGGAAACTGAAAGGCAGTGTTTATAGACATCCCTGTAAGTAATCACCATGCTACCACCCTTGTCTAAATGGATCAGGATGTCACGGGATTCCCAATTTAGGATCTTTCCCCTCATCAGTCTATGCCACCTCCAGCACTACAGGAAATATCTGCACAAACAGGCTATATATACACTGTGCTGTTTATGTTGGCCATCCTGTGACTTGGGGGGTTTCAGGAGCACTTGGGGTGAAAGATGTGTGCCAAAAGCACATCGGTCCTCCACCGGCCGCATCCTCCCCAGGGGGAGCTGGGCTGGGCTGCAGCCCCCAGGCATACCTGGATGGAGGACATCTGTGCGTATCCTCGCCAGCTGAAGCCCTCGAACTCCAGGGGGTTGTAGCCGAAGCGCACGGCCCGCCCGGCCGGCGTGGTGCCTTCCTCCAGCTCGAATTTCAAGTGGTGAAGGTCAGGGAAAAAATGGTCCCGTGCCGGTCTGGGGAAAAGAGAGAGCACCGTCACCTGCTGGGCTAGCAGGAGGGAGCGGCGAGAGGACACCTCCGCCAGGCGCGCGGCCGACGTGACAGCAGCCCGGACGATGAGGTTCCTCATCCCCGCGGCGGCAGAGGACACCGTGGGAGGCAGAGCACGCCAAGGTGCAGCTTACTGGGTGCAGGTGGGACCCCGTGTGCTCTGCCGGCAGCGACAGGCTCCGCTCCGCTCCTCGCACGACGGCCCCAAGGCCCCGCCGACGTCGCACCGGCACCCTGCGGGAGGAAGCGCCTGTTTACATTCCCACCGCGCTAACGAGCTCCTGGTCGCTAATCAAAGGCGCATCCCAGCGGGCGGGGAGCCTGGGGTCACTATTTTTATTCCATTGTATCCGTTTTCATATTTGGCCCCGGCCCCACTTGGATCGACTCTTCTTCCACCTCAGCGCCGAGCTATTTCCAGGCGGCTGAGGGAACAAGGTCTGCAAACCCTCACGGCCGGGCGCCGCAGCCCTGCCACCAGCCACAGCCTCGCTGCCTCCTCCCAGCCCTGCCAGCGCTGCGTGGGATGGCTCAGAGCAGCCGGATCTCCTCCTTTACCTCTTCCCATGGACATGGCGGAGAGCGGCCAACCCCAGGTATCCATACCCGCCCTCCCCCAGCAGGAGGAAGGGGCACAGCTGCAAGGACGTGACCAGTGGCTCAAACACACCAGTTTCTGGTACCCAAAGGGGTACCTTACCTGGCTGCTCGCTCCCCAGCCTGACAGACCTGAGTCCAGTGGTGGAAAAGCATGATCTCACATCTCCAAATCCACAGTAATTCCCAGCCCATGCTCTGGGCTGTGGTATACAATCACAGAATCAAGGTTGGAAGAGACTTTTAAGATCATCAAATTCCAACCATCAATCCACCACTACCACTGTAACCTCTAAAGCACTTAACTGCATCACCCCAAAAACAATGACCAAAACAGGAGGTGGGACATCTCTTGCCCCTTCTCTCCAAGGTCACCAACCAGTCAGTCTGTGCAGTGGGGTCAGTTCTTGTGGCCCCCCTCACTTGCTGGACACACCACGAAGCGGGCTCACCTTGGCAGCCAAAGTAATTTGCGTTCTCCATGTTGAAGTAGCCGTCCCTGCAGGCCGAGCAGAACTTCCCACACACGTTGGCCTTGCAGAAGCACTGCCCATCGCCCTGGGAGAGAAGCAGGCATGGAAACTCATTCCCTCCTGTTGCTTGTCATGGCTAAGCTGTTCCTCAGTTATTTGGGTTCTGGTCTGAGACACCGCAGAAGCATTTTGAGTTTCATGCTCCGCACGGCTTCCTGCGCGTGGGTGGGCCAGATAAGGGCCAGATAACTTAAAATTACCCAACAATGCAGGCAAACAAAAATCCAGGCATCCTGGGACAGACCCAGAAATATTTAGGTGCCTAATTTATGACAGGTCTTAATCCCACGTTCTCATGCAAGCCCACATTGTGGTGCAAGCGCTGCGAGCTCAGTCAGGGCCTCTCCAGCAGCTGCTGGGAGAGACAGAGCTGAACATTCCTAACACAGCAGCTCAGAGGAGCCTGGAAGGAGAGGAGCAAACCCACCTGCCGGCACTCCGAGATTCCGCTGACGGTGCCCTTGGTGTCACACTTGCAGCCTGAGGAGAGGGAGATGAACAAGAAAGCCAGAAGCTCAATCAGCCCCTGAGAAGATGCCTGATGGGGTCAGCACCCACCACACCAGAGGATACTGGCTGGGTAGGAGGAGCCAGGAACTGGTCAAGTAGAAGGTAGCCCTACACCAGGGCTCACATTTTGTTTTGGACAGCTACTGTTGAGGACACAACTACCAAAGACATTTGCCTTTTCTCCGTATTTGGCCATAAGAAATTAAGTGTCTGCAGGGAGGGCTAAGAGAGGCAGAACTCATTGCATCAGCCCTTTGTTTCATCCCAAGCGAAAAGCTCCAGCCTTTCCCCTCTCCATGTGGGGGTTACCCAGAGCACTCCAGCTTTGACACATCTGGGTGTCAAATTCTGGGTGAAGATGGAAAGAAGGCCATCACTTCCAATCCTGCACTGGCTTGGGTTTGGCTCTTGCAACACGGAGGGGACTTTTGTGGGCTGTGCAAATGCCATTTCCTTACTCAGGCAGCCATAGGGGTTCTCTGGAGTCAGGTTCCAGTATCCAGGCTTGCATCTGTCACAAGCTGGGCCTTCAACGTATGCCCGACATGCACAGGAGCCCTGGGGAAAGGAACGGGGAGAAAAGAGCAGGTAAGAATTTGCAGCACAGTGGTTGAACGCGGGGTCTGCTGCTCTGGCTGCTTTCAGGATGAGCTTAAGGAAGGACTTGGTCCAAAAAGAGATAAAGTGGATCATATAAAAATGACCTGCAGGGGTTGTGGTGGGTTCATTTGATACTCACCAGCGCCAGAGAGGGATCTGCAGTCTCCAACCCTGCTGGATTACAGGACCCCACTAGAAAAGAGAGGTAAAAGAACAGATTTATAGAGCTAGCTTACCCCTTGGCTGTCCCTGACTGGGGTTATTTCTCCCCTTGCAAAGCTTTTGGGGGATGATAAACCCATTTACCAGCACCCAAGACACTGGAGTGTCCCAAAAGATCAGGGAAAAGGGGCTACCTTCGCAGTGGGGGAACCCGTAAGCACCGGGCACGCAGCTGTCACAGCGCAGTCCCGTCACCTTGGGCCGGCAGCTGCACTGCCCCGTGTCCTGGTCACAGGTGCTGTGCAGGGACCCCTCCTGGGAGCACTGGCAAGCTGCAAGAGAGGGGAGAGAATTGCTGCAGCTGCATTCGGGGCTTCCCAGCAGCAGCCTCTTCTGTTTGCCTGACCTTCACCAAAAGCAGCCACAAATGTGGGTTATAAATAAAAGTCTCATTCTTTGCTTTTGGTTAAAACCACCCCATCTTTTAAGAAAAACAACAGAAGCCTCAATGTTTATCACACCCATCCACATCCATTTATGTGTATTTCAGAGGCAGGGGAGAGTTTTGGTTGAGGAGAAGGGGTGTGATCTCATTCCCCAAATCAGTCGCCAGTGACGTTTCAGACCCTACAAAATCCCCAACACCCAAGAGCAGCATTTGGCCCTGTGGATGCTCGATGTGGGCAGTGGGGTGAGGGCAGGGCAATGGCTCCACAGCTTCCTGCACGACCTGCTGCCCATGAATGCACAGAGATCCCACTGCCCTATCACAGGAAAGGTCAGCAAGCTGCCAGGGAGCTGCCCATGCCTTCCTTGCCCAGCCAGCACACCTCAGATCCCTGCCAAAGGAGACATTCTAGGCTGACACCCCCACGCTGGCTCACAGCAAAAGACTGCTCAGGAAACAACAGATTTTAAAAAACCACAAAAATCAGGTGGTTCTTCTCTTTCTTTTCTGTGGGTCTTCTACAGCTCCGCAATGTGGCCACGGCTTTATGAGACAAAAAAAAAAGTGACTGCTGAACTCCTGTGAGACCATTTCATCTCTGCCTCCAGCCTCTTCAAAGGCATATTGCCGGCATCAGCATTTGGGAGGAGTGTTCTGCCAGCTGGCACGGCTCAGGAGTCCACATTTAGTACAGTGCAGGAGGGTGATGATGCTCTTTTGTTGCTTCAGGGAAATTGTATCACGGATTACTTTTTAATGAGCAGTAAATTCTTGCTGGGAGACATAAGAGTACATCTGGCTTCCAGTCGGGACTGCTGACAGGGAGGGAGATGGGGACACTCTGCCCAGAGCTGGGGAGGGCTGGTCAGAGGATTTGGGGCTGCAGGCACCTGCCACAGGCCTTGCTCAGTCCTGGCACCAGCAGCAATAGCCCAGGAGCAATGCAGTGCCCAGGTAAATGGACAGGATCAGAGAATCATTACGGCTGGAAAAGACCTCTTAACATCATCATCCAAGTGTCCCCCCAGCACTTCCAAGCCTATCACTAAACCATGTCCCCAAATGCCACATCTACACAGCTTTTTAATCCTCCCAATGATGGTGACCCCACCACTGCCCTGGGCAGCCTGATCCAACGCTTGACAACTGTTTTGGTGAGGAAATTTTTCCTAATACCCAACCCAAACCTCCCACGGTGCAACTTGGGGCCCTCTCCGCTTGTCCTGCCACTTGTTACTTGGGAGAAGAGACCCGCCCCGGTCCGGCTACACCCTCCTTTCAGGTAGGAGAGAGCAGCAAGGTGTTACTCACGTGTGCAGCTGGGGTATCCATAGAAGCCCAGGGCACACTGGTTGCAGGTGTGTCCCACAAAATTCCCGTGGCACCGGCACTGCCCTGCCGGGCTGCAGTTGTTGTCCACGGCACCCCGGGAATCGCAGGAGCAAGCTGTAAGAGCAGGACTCTGATGATCCCTGTGATCTGTGGCCAAGCACTGCTGGTCTGAACTGTCGTTCAGCCCCCCAGGAATTAGCCATTTCCATCAGAACTAAATTAATTTCTTAATCCCTTGGCAAACCATGCAGTATTTTCATAGCCATGCCAGGAAAATGCCACCGAGGGGTTTTTACAGCCCATTCCATGCTCCCCAGCAGTTTAGTTGGTTTATGCACTAAAATGACACACAAAAACGCATAAGCTGAGACACCAGGTCACAGTAGGGTTGTGATGAGGAAGCGTGACTGATAAAAATGGCTTTGCTACGATCCATGACCTCCAAAACAAGCCTGCCAAATTCACAGCGCAAACCACACGGGTTTGATTTTGAGAAACACCGAAATCTTGCAAAACCGGGTATGTTTTTCAGAGCAGCAGGGGCTGCAGGTTCAGGTGCTCACCGTAGCAGTGGGGGTAGGAGTGGTGCCCAGGGCTGCACTGCTCACACCGCGGCCCAGCGAACTCGGCTCTGCAGAAACAATTCCCGGCGGAGTCGCAGCCTCCCGGCAGAGTCCCGACCGCGCTGCAGCCGCACACTGCAACACACAGACACCACCCGCCCTGAGCTGCGAGCCTGGGGCAGAGCTCCTGGCAAAATGTCTTCGTCCTGGGGTTCTCAGACAGGCACTGGGTGCTGCTCTACGTGTTCAAACCATCAATCTGCCCACGGCACATACTCTCCAAAACACCCACATCATCACTGTCCAGCCCTTCAGCCCCCTGCCAGAGGGCTCCGGCTGTGCACCCCCACCCAGGCCCGTGAAGGACAGACACTCACGCTGGCACAGGGGGTAGTTGAAGTAGCCTGGAGCACACTGGTCACACGAGTGCCCTTCAAATCCTGTCCGGCACAGACACTGCCCTGTCTCGCTGTCACAGGTGCCATCGTACTGACCAGGGCCCGAGCACTGGCAGGCTGCAAAGCAACAAGGGCACTAGTAAATAAGCAGGTTTTTTGTCTTTAGCCTTCCAAGGAAAGGAACCAGAGTGCTTGTTCCTCTGGGGTAGAAGAGCAGCTGCTGGAGAAAGCATGGGGAACAGAGCTGACAGCAAGCGTGCCTGGCCCATAGCTCATGTCCATAGGGAATTCCTCAAGAGCCCCCTCACAGTCTGGGAAGATGCCGGAGGGTCAGGGCTGGGTGGAAAACAACAGCAGAAATGCAGAAGCCATGGGAATTTGTCACTTGGGAAGTGGAGCTGTGGAATTCCTCCTCCCCAGCATGGGTGGAGAACAAGGAGAAGCCCAGCAGAGCGAGGCGGGGGATGCTGCCCACTGGGTACTCACGCTGGCAGCTGGGTCCATAGTGGCCTGGGGCACACTGGTCACAGTGCGTTCCCTGGAAGTTGGGTTTGCACACGCACATCCCCACCCGGGGGTCCTTCCGACAGGCGTTGCCTTCGGTCCCACCCGCGTAGCAATCGCAGTCTGGATGGGGACACACAACAGGCGACACCGCACACGGTCAGTCGAGCTCTGAGGCCCCACAAGGACAGAGCAGGAGCTACCATGAGAGGCAACTGAAATGCTCAGGCACTTGCCTCCACAACCTTCCCATCAAATGCAAATGTTTTAACCAAACCACGCCTGGCTCACGGGGTGCCTGGGAGGCCTCAGCACCACGCAGGTGTGAAGGTGCAGGGTGGGCAGCAGGGCAACGCACGGGGCAGGCAAATGCCGCTCCCACAAGCCCAGACACAGCTGATTTGGTGTAGTGTGAGAATAATCAGAGCCTTTGGCTAACCAGGGTGAACTCTGGGCTTTCTCTCTGGTCACTCCCTGCTCAGCTGCACCCGAGACCTTCCCACTGCCAGGGCAGGGTGCTCCAGGCAGGCAGTGCCGAGGCTCTGAGCCAGCCCCGCTGTCACCAACAGCAGCGGTGTGGGATGCTGGGCTGGGATAGGGAAGGACAAACATCATCCAAAAACCAGAGGGAGGGGGAGGTGGGGAAATGAGAAGGGAAGTGAGAAATTCCAGCTCAGGAAAGAAAATACCTGTCTGGAAGATACAGACTTTGAAATATCAGACGGAAGGAAAAGGTTATCTGGAGCGTGCTGGGGAGCATGAGACAAGGGAGGATTTGGTGGGAAAAGAGAGAGAAAAGAGCACAAAGGAGTAGATGAACCAAGAGGAGTGAGCATGAGAGAGGAGGGAGGTGGAGGGGAGCAGGGATGAGAGTACAGATGAGCTTTCTAAACAACAGAGGAAGCGACACAGATTGAGTGGCTGCCTGTGCACAACCCTTCAGAGGCACCCACAGCAGAGCTCCCAGCTCAGCCACAGCCCCTCTATGACCTTTGGGGGACGTTCCTCACAGGGAAGGCAGAAGGGACATCCCCACACAGCCTGGATCCCAAAAAAATCACACTGCCACCACAGGCTAGAGTTTCCATGTCTATAAAAAGGGGATCATAAAGTTTCCTTCCCCCACCCTCAGCTGCTGGTTGTACTCTCTTAAAACCACTCAGGGCTGCCTCATACAACATATGTGCCCAATAATCTGAAGACCTGATCTCGCATTGGATGGGAGGTGTAACAGAAGTGACAGCATTGCCAAAGCATCAGGGAAAATTGCACTGCTTACTTATTATCTGTCCCGCAGGCAGCACTTGTTCTCCAGTATCGTTGTGAGAGAAAGCTGGAACGGCTGTGCAGAGAAAGACACATTGCACAGGTCATCACACACACCCAGAGAAATCCTGATGGAATATCAAGGGGCTTGACAGTCCCAAAGCTGAACAGGCTGAATGAAAATGTGGAACGTGGAACAAAGCACAGATGTCCCACTAAACAATGATCCATTACAGCCCTTTTTGGCCTGTCTTTCACAGAAATTGAGAGATGGAACTCCAACCGAACAGGGAAGCTCCTGTTGACTCTGTGTTCAGAGCAGCTCAGCTCTGGTCCAGCTTCCACCCAAGCCAAATGTGGACTTGTGCCCACCTGAAAGAACTCCCGGGACAGGAGTGCCACATGGCACGGGGAAAAGACATCCCAAGAGCCACAGCTGGAGCTGCTGGCCCTTCCCACACTTGCTGGGCGTGTGGGCTCCCAGTGTGAACCCCCCACTTACGGTAGCAGTGGGGGAAGTTGAGGTAGCCCTCGGCACAGGCGTCGCAGTGCTCCCCGGTGTAGTTGGGTTTGCAGTAGCAGCGCCCCGTGAGGTCCTCGCAGGTGCCATCGGTGAAATCAGACTCACAGTTACAGCCTGCAGAGAGGGACAAGCCAGCAGCAGCGTCACTGACTGAGGCCTCAGACTCCCTGCAGCAGCAGAACCTCTCAGAAACCCTCCAGAGCGCCCTCCCCAGTGCCACCAAGTCCAGGAGGACGTCACTGCAGAGGAGCTCGCACTCACGGTAGCAGATGTATGGAGAGTCGATGGGGTGGTCGGAGGATCGATAGTATCCTGGGATGCACCTCTCACAATTAATGCCCGTGGTGTGATGCTGAAAGACAGTGGGTTAGAGAGGCATCAGTTCCTCTGCCTGCAGCATTCACATGCGTCTGCCAGATTTACTAACAGCTCCAGGTTACAGAGGAAGCAGCTCAGGAGTGTCAGCACACCGAAGACCTCCATCTGCCCAAAATTCCACATGCACTGACTTGGAAACAAGGGATTTCCCACCAACTGTACCCTCCCATAAATGCAGTGTGAGCTTCAGGTTCGGATCTGACCTCGAGCCCATTTCACTTCCTTCAGATGGTAAAATGTCCTGACCACTTTGTGTTTGGAGGATGGGAGCAACCTGTTTCCTCCCAGCAAGGAAGCACAGCCAGAAGTTTCATGCCACTGCATGAATTAACCACATCACAGTCACTGTCACTTTGGGAAGGGCAGAGCTACTTTCCCACTTTCACAGAGACTGAAGACTGGCATTTTGGTGGGCAGAGAGACATCTGGGGAGATGCCAGAGCACTGTGAACTAGGTAGGGATTTCCCAGTGTGCTGGGCAGCAACCTGCCCCTCCCAATTCCAGTGCCTCAGCAAACTAAAGCTTTAGGAGGTAGTGGCACTACCAGGAGACAGCTAAAAACCCAAGTGCTGTTCTCATTACTGGTGCACACTCCTTTAATCCACAGCAAAGAGACTAAATTTCATGGCAGAAACCTAATTTAGATAACAGAGGGGCTTGGTGGAGGTCCCAGCGAGGCTGAACTCTAGGTTGACAGTGGAAATAAACACAAACATTTGCAACAGCCTTTTCCAGAGGAGCTCTTTGGGCCTACCTGGCAGTCAATACAAACACCTCCCCCTTCAAACTTGTCCTCACGACTCCTGCTGGCTTTGTGCCGATCCACCTCGGGGTCGTAGTAGCAGTCGTAGGCATGGCCATTGCAATTGCAGGCTGGAACACAAAGAGGTGGGAGCTAAACCACCCGTCCTCAGAGGTCCTTCGGTCAGCAGCTGGATCTCAAGATGTCAACTCTCCCTCCTGAGTTTGATGTTGGATGGGTTGCTTTTCCATGAGGAAAGATGCCTGAGTGCATCTGGGGGGTTACAGGATCTCCCAAGCCCTCTCTAAAGTCCTTCAGTTCAAAAGCACAGAAGCAGCAACTCCTTCACAAAGTCTGGTCTGCAACCAGGAGAGCGCAGCGGGCACAAAATCACAAGTGAAATACGTGCAGGCGTGTATGGACGAGAAAGAAAAATTACCACACTGTGGGGCCTGGAGTAGTCTGGTTTAGAGAGCAACATTCTTGCCTTTTACCCCACCCTGGAGAGAGGTGAGCTGTAAAATCCAGCACCGGGTGAGGGGGCTTTACAAACTCACAGGATTAAGATCCTTTGCCACCCTGTGTTCCTAAGACAACGTGCAGTGCAGCTCTGTGCTCAGAAATTCCACTGTCGGCACTGACCAAAGGTTTCTCTAGACAAATAAAACTGTCCTGTATGTAAACACATCCAAACCTAATTCATCTTGCAGACGGAATTGAGCAACGAGACTTGCTTGCACGAACCCTTGGACACACAGGAGGAACTGGAATGCAAAGTCCCACACGGACCCTTGGAGACCTTCCCGTGTGAGCCTCACCTGAACATCATCACCCTCTCTGCTGTGTCACCGCCCTCCAGTTCACCCAGTCCCACACAGCACCGGCCCCACCAGGCCAGTGAACAAACCTCTGCGCCCCAGCACTGTGCTCGGGAAGGAAGGAGAAGCCCAGCTGCCACTTACGCTGGCACTCGTTGGCGCTGTCGGCAGTGGCAGGCTTCCAGGGGAACTGGTTGTAGCCGGGGCAGCAGCGATCGCAGGAGCCACCGCAGGTGTTGTGCTGGCAGTCGCACTGCAGCCTGTGGGGACAGAACGGGCACAGACAGGGCTGGGGCGACGACAGGGACGTGTGGGACGGGCAGCTGCTGCGTGACCCTGCTGTGCATCACTGTCACTGATCTGGTACGTGAACGAGCGCTACTTGCTAATCCGAATATTCTGGAAAAGAGGCTCCTAAGGCTTTTTTTTTTCAACTTTTTAACTGATTTACTTTTTTCTGAGACAAACACCAAACTTTGCTATTCCAGTTCTGTTCTCTCCCTTTCTTCTCCTCCACCATCATTCCTTTTTTTCTTCATAGGGAGACAAGGGTAAGAGAAAAATCAGTGTGCCACTGCCTAGACAGCTCTGCAGAGAATAAAATGTGAAATGGTTGGAGGTGGCAGTGGTAGAAGCCTGAGCTGAAGCAGATTACTTGAGAGACTGTAGTGTAGTGCAGGGACAGCATGAAAGGAAAAAATGATAGCCCAGAGCTGGAGAGGGATGGGGCCACACAGGTGCTATTCTGCTCCTCCAGGTACACTTGTGCTGCAGGGAGGAGGGCATGAAATTTGATTTAAGCATTTCAATAGATGCTGGCCCCATGTTCCCCGTGCAATGCACCTCCTGCGTTCCTGGCAGGACCGTGCTGGGTAAACAGGCGGCTCCGGAGGCGCCAGGCAAGGAATTTCGACAGGCACCCGATGGATCTCGTCCCTGCCCGACCGCACGGTGATTCATTAACGTCGGTGACATCATCCCCAAAACCTCCACTTAGCACAAGGCGATTCCCATCCAACACAAATGCTTTCTGTTGTATTAGACTTATGGATAATACAGCATGTTCCAGCTTTTATCCTTGCAATTACTCATTTCCCCTCAGGGCCACTCTGCCACTCCCATCTCTCCCTCCTCCAATGCTTTTCCACTCAAAAGCAGAGTGTTTAAAAATAAATGTCATTTTTTTAAATGTTAGAAACAAAAGGAGCAGTCATTCAGGGTGAAGTGCAGGAGTGCAGACACACTCTGCAGTGAGCTGAGTGCCACAGTTTCCACCTACATGTAATTTTAAGATGTGGGACCTGCAAGTCCATGCACAGTGAATTGCCAGATAGAGGCAGCAGCACTGGACAGGTGACCTCATTTTAATAAAACATGGGAAGACCTGAAAGTTTGGGGGAATGCGAGCAGGATCCACACTCAGCATGTTTGCGTCAGGCAGAGGGGCTGAGAGGCAGGAGGTCCCAGTGCTGCTCCCAGCCCTTCCCTTGCAGATGCCACGGGACACGTGGCCGCAGTCAGTTCTCTCAGCACTCGTCGTGCCCTGTCCCTGCCCACATTCACAGGCCGGGCTGTACCTGGCAGAGTCCAGGCATGAAACCGAACCCCTGGCTGGAGCTTAAGTGGCAGAAAACAGCCCTGAAATATTCACTAGGGACTTTGTTCTCCAAGTGTTTTGCAGACCCAAAGGGGAGTCTCAATGAGAGGCAAACCTTGGCCGTGTCTCCGGAACGCAACCACCCACAGACCTCTCACCTGGCTGACTTACCACTCAGCACTTTCAAGGAAAGAAAATTTTATCATTTCTTTCCATGGCAGCAGCTGGAGATCAAGATTAAGATCCATATACATACGTGTGGAGAAAGACGGTCACTGAGTCAGGGAACTTACAAACCTGCTGAGCAGTGTTAATCTCCCTGACTGGAGGACGTGGCTCCAGCCACACACCCCAAGCTCCTTCATGTTCAAGATGTTTGAAAAGTACTGGTTCAGTTCCCAGAACGCAAAAAGATGGCACTGCATGAGTAAGGATGCTCATTTCAGATGGAGAAGGAGGTATTTATTTAGTCTCTGCTGTTCAGAGTTAGCAATGACCTCTCAGAGAGCTCATCTATCACGGCTTTACTGCACCTTGTGCCGAGTCCGTGCTGCTAATGAATTAGGGACAAATGTGCATAAACCACAATATTTACATCTTTCATTGACTGAGTATATACAAGGAAGAAGAGGGAGCGGCTGTGTTCACATAGCACATATTTCCTGGTCATCCTGCCATAAGAAATGAAACCGCAGTCTTCCCGCTGGAACTGACGCTCAATAGCAGAGACTAAACAGTTTCCAGCGAGCAGCTGTGGCAGAACTGAGAGCAGCACACAAACACTACAGCATCTGGATTTGGCTGGGACATCTGAGGAGTGCAATCAAGAAAAAAAAAAAAAAAGCCCGTTCCTCTGTTTCTAACT
>VZTE01002665.1:729922-774107 GCA_013397775.1 Eulacestoma nigropectus
TTCCTCTGTTTCTGACTGTACAGAGAAAAAACCACCTGCAAAAAGAGACTGACAGATGGCACAAATCTACCAGCACACATGGTGCTTTCCCTCCCAAATGGGAGAGGGGAAGCTGGAGTTCAGGACCAGCAGCAGGAAAGCATCCTTCATCTGTGGATGTGCTTCTGACCAGCCAGGCTGCTGCAGTCTTGCTGGTTATCTTCAGCATCGGGCACAGAGGAGGCAGCTGGACTCTGCTTGTCTCCCCTCTTCCTTGTGGCCATCTGTGACAGGGCAGTGAAGCCACGGGACAGTTGCTCCTATCAGACAGATGCAGAACCCTTGCAGGATTCTCCTGAGCTCACTCAGCCTGTTAACACACGATTCCTGTCTGGGCTCTCCAAGCCAGGCTCCTGCTGATCCTTATCTCACTGCTCCCAGGGTTTGCCAGGAGAAAGGGTTGTGCCTCATCCTGCTGGTGTTCACCTTTAACCAGGAGAACATTCCTTCTCTCTGCTTCATTCAGCCCATGCCAACTCGGGGCAAATAGAGAAAGCTGTGAGAAGTGCAGAGAGCCTTGAGGAGGCTGTACCTGCCCACATGTCCCTGCACAGACACAGGGCCCAGATGTGCTGCCAGATCAACACAGATGGACGTGCAGCCTCTGTAGCTTGGCACTTCATACAAACCTTCCAAAGTTGCACGAATATTATCATTTATGGCCAGGAAGTCAGCTCATGGACGTGCTTCATCATGTCCTGAAGTCTCTGCCAAGATTTCTAGCTCACCTCACCGCTATCAAAGTGCTCATCCTGCCTTTCTGAGCAACGGGCATGAGAAACACAGGGATGTGCAGAAGAGAGAAGTTAAAATGAGCAGCAGAGACCACCCCAACAGGCTGAGATTGTGGGATTTTTAATAGGGCCAGGCCAATCCACATCCCTCTATTTGCATTTCCTTGCCCTGCTGCTGTCACATGTCAGCACCTGAAGAGGCAGGACGTGTGCGGAGGGACACACCGCACAGACTGAAGACATGACAAGTTTCTGGTAGCTGGCTCTGTGTCTCAAGGGGACAGTGTGTCAGAGCCCCAGCGGATGTGGCATTACAGATATCCCCAAGCTGGCTCTGTGCTGTGTCTGGGATCCTGCCCAGCAGCGCTCACTTTAATGGGAAGGCTGAACACAGCTGCTCCCAGAGCCTGGAGAACAGCAGCATTTCACCGATTACTCATTTTCTCAACTGAAAGTATCAGATTTCTGCTGACTTGCCTGTGCTCCCGGGCTTGCTAAAGGGTACAGCAATGCCATAAGAAGCTCTATTTATCCAGCACCTTTTCCTGCTGTATCCCAAAGGACTTACAGCTGTTACGTGCTGACTGTACAAAGCACCCAAGTAGGAAATGTTTTCTCCCTCAGGCCAGCGTGATCTGCTCTGGGTGAAATGCCAACAGCTGCTTACCAACATGTGCTGCAACATCACAGAACAGGCTGGGGCCATGACTGAAGAAGCCAAATGCTTCCAAATGAGAGTGGAGGAGAGGAATTTTAGGAGACAGAGACAGTTGCAAGCAGAAGTGGCATGGAACAAGGACATCCAACATATCTCTCTTTGCTCAATTTTCCCTCCCTTCTTGGAGTGCCCCAAGCCATCAAAACACCCAGGACCAAGAAAGGTCCTGGCACTTCCATGTTAAAGAATCACTCGTCCCCATGAAGCCTTTTGCCCCAGCACACAGGTGTGTACTGTGCATCCAGCAACACCAATGTCTAAAAAACAAGGAACTGTACATTCAAATATTTATGAACTTCCTTTTGTCAGAGAGTTTGGCACACTCAGGCAGGCTTGCTTACCAATACATCTTTGTTTTAATACTTAACAGCTTTAACCTTGGCTGGGACTCACTGGAATTTTATTTCAGATGATCCAGAAGTTCTACATGATCCTGATGAGAAAGAAATACAAGCTCCCCTCGTCCAGCTGAATCTACCTATCCCTTTCATAAAGGCAACATTCAAGCTGCAAACAGATGGCTAAAAGCAACACTTCCATGGTCTGAAGCAGCTTTGGCATTCCAAGTTGCCAAGGCAGATGGGAAGTCCCATAAGCCAAAATTTAACTTCTCTGCACACTCTTGTTCTTTTGCAAGGAGTTGTTCAGAGACATAAACGACCAATTTATGGTTCTAATGAATAGAAATGGGCAGCAGTCTCTGGTTTCATGGGAGATCATCTATTTATGAGAGCATTGTCCCAATGCTTAAGAAGCCATGTGGGAAGCAAGAGACTTCTCTGCACAAGTTCAGAAACGACCCCTGGACTTGGAGGGGAAACCTCCCTGTTCCACATCAGTATCCCACCTTCTCTTTCTCATACTCTGCTCCAATGGGATGGCAAACTTGTGGACAGGAAAACTCGACCAGGGAGCTGATCTGGCTGAAAAAGAGTCTGACAAATTGTGTGATTTTTGCTACTTTGTCTGGAGCAGTTTCTGCTTCTTCCTCGGGGCAGAACCACAAACAGCAGTGATGGTACCCTTACTAGCTCAGGACAGGACACAAGTAACACTGGTATCTTTCATTCTTAGAACAGTATTTCAAATGCTTTCCCACAGAACTGGGATTTTGAAAAAGGTACCTGTAAGGGTCATTGGGGTCTTTGGCATCGCAGACGTCTGCATGGCCGTGGCAGACACAGCGCCCTCCAATGCTGATATCCTTGATGCTGTAGTAATACTGGAGAGCACAAGAAAAGTTGGCCATTACTACATTTACAGATCAGATTCCTAACTGTTCTATATCCAGTAAAATGGTGTGTTGGGGTATTTCCCTTACAGTGACATTGCAGGCTGCAGTATCTGCCTATGGTAAGATCCACCACCTCTAACAGAGCCCATTAGCTACGAGCTGGGGGCTCTCAGCACAGCCAGAAAGCCACATGTGACAACAAGAGGTGTTTGCCAGTTTCACATTGTTGGTGTCTTCCCAAGCAGCCTCCAGCTCCAGCCACAGCAGCGCCCGCTGCAGACACCGTCAGCTTAGGGAGTGCAATACAGAGAGAAAATCCCCACAGGCAACACCCAGGGATGTGCTCTCCCCAGAGGTGGCTTGCACAGCCCTCAAACAGCTCCACCTCACTAGCAAGAGGTATCAAGGCCTGCCTTACCCTCCTCGTCACCGTAGGGTCCCTCAGAGCTTTGCCCATCAGGTGCCCCAGCAGAGTGTTCGTCTGCAGGAAGCGCAGTCGGATGTTGGTGGCTTTCGTGAAATTCCGCAGCAGAGGAGAGTAGGAGAAGTTCATGGCTCCTGGGCGCCCGTTCACCAGAGAGACAACAATCTGTGAATGGGAGGAGGGAAAAGGCCAGGTTGGAGTGGGCATTGAGCAACCTGCTCTAGTGAAAGGTACATCTGCTCATGGTAGCGGGTTGGAACTGGGTGGTCATTAAGGTCCCTTCCAACCCAAACCATTCTGTGAATTTATGAGAACGAATCTCTCAGTAATCCTTTGGGGTGGGAGGAAATTAATCTCTCCCTCAGCTGAACCCAATCATCCAGATGACTGAATCTGTTCCCTGTGAACCTCACTTGGTTTAACTGAGTACTTTAAGTGGTATCTGAAAATCAAGAGGGAGCCAATTAATAGGAGCACCAACAGTCACCGAGTAACCTCGGAAACTCCAGGGGACGAAAACAGGGATGAGGACGCTCACCTCCCCATTTTCCAAAGGCACGATCCGGGAGTATTCAGTGGTGCAGATGGCATGGTCATCCCTGGTGATACGGTCCACGGTGTGCTGGCCAAACTTCTCAATGCAGTCCCTCTTGGAAGCTGTTCATCAACCAGAGATGGGAGCAGTGAGAGAAAAGGAACAATTCCCAGCCCTCTGTGGACTTTCCCACGCTGACCACAGGGGAGATGGGTGTACAATCTTTGTTAAGCATTTACTACATAGAGATTGCTCTGTATCATTAACTCTGTCAGGGCTAAATACATGGCTTCCACTAAGGGAGGGCATCACTGTAACAGTAACAGGCAGAAACCGCCCCCAAATCACCTCCCTGCAGTGAATGAGTAATGTTAGAATAGCCACTGAACCTACTGCCACCACCTGCAGAGAAACCGAGCCCTTAATTTTGGCATTAAGCTCATATTTTAACCAAACTGAGATCTAACTCTGGTCTCAATCTGTTGCCTTGCAGACAGGGGATTTGCTACACTGCTCCCATTGAACTGCAGAAGGGCTCTTTGCTGCCAGGGCTCTGCTCCTGCTGTAGGAGCTGCACCATCATTTCACGAGGCTCCCAAACTTCCTGCCTTAGTCTTGAAGCCAGCATAGAACCCACAACAGGAGCAACCACAAGCCACAGCCACTGCTGGGACATCTCCCACCAGGCAGGGAGGACACGCAGGTGTGGGGAGGGGACCTGCAGTATGTGGGAGAGGCAGAGCAATGGCCTGCAGGATGTCTCCTCCCCACACCTTACCCTGAACTCTGCTCTTAAACCAATGCTACAACCCAGAAACGCCAAAGCCACCAAGAACCACTCCTTGGGGACAGCAAACGAGGGCTCCTGCCACTAAGTGGCAATGCAAGGCTGGCTAAAGCCAGGGGACAGGCATCACCAGGCAGCCACTCTGCTGGCTCAGTGACCTGCTTTGGGGATGCTGCATGCCAAGACTCTCCCTGCAGCTACAGGAATGGCCTGGCTTCCCTGAACAACTGCTCTTGCAAGCCCAGCACCCCTGTCCCCAGGATGTGTGACATCCCTGTGCTGGCAGAGCCAACCAAACCACTGCTGGGGCAGCTCAGGGCCTGACTGTGCGGGGTGGTGAGCACCTACATCTACTCATGCAGAAACCTATATAGTGCTACTCTCAACCACTGTTCCCTCAGGAAGAGCCTGGACAAAGGCTGTTGCTCCTTCCCACTCCCTTTTCACCTGTGCCAGGAGCTCACAGCAGAGTGTGCTCAAGTGTATGTCACTGCAGTGCTCCTGAGGGTGTTTCCATGGGGAGAAAAAGGAAGAAAAGGCAGCCAACACAATCTCCTGTTCCTGCCAGCGCTGCTCAGCTCACACAGGAAACTGAAGGGGAAACGTTAACCCAATTCACGGGAATAATCCTCCAAAATCTGTCTCAATGTGCCTCCAGAAGGCAGGTCCCTCACTCCATGGGCTGCACGGGTAGGCTGAGCCAGGCAGAAGGAACAGCAAAGGGGGAGCAGAGAATTTCTGCCTCCCTGTCTTCACCTCTGGCTTGCACCCACCCACACCTTGTCTCCAGAATGTGGCCTTGCTCCAGGAAAACACTGTTTTGGCAACAGCAAGAGCTCAGTTGCATCCACAGGAAGATGTGGAAACATTTAACATCAAGTCTCTGGCCGCCAAGATTTTTCTTCACCAGGTGCTTTTTTAAAGGCGATTTATTTTTCAAGCCCCAGGCAAGGAACCTGTCACCACTGGCTCAAGATGATTGATTTCCAGAGCACTGCCACGGCTGCATGGAGACAGGATGCTTAGCCCAAGGAGCTACTCAGGAAAACCAAAGAACTCCTCCAGTTATTGCAAAATCTGCACAACCATGTGAGCCAGAAGCTGGGCATTCTGAGCTAAAACAGAGTAACCCACTGGCCTTAAACCCCAGCAGTGCTTTAAGGAAACAGACAAGGACAGAGCCTCACCCAGCAGTCACTTCTCCCTCCTCCCACAGAGCTAAAGCCCAAAAGCACCTTGGCACCTCCCGTGATGAGCAGCGCTGAGCCAGGGGGGACAGTGCCACAGTGCCACCCCCGGCAAGGCTCACTGGCAGCTCTGAAGAAACCCAGCATCTCTGCCAAGCTGCTTTTAACCCTGGTACTGACCTGGCAGTGTTTTTATTAGACCACCTACAGAATTCCCCGCGACAAAAATAAACCTCCACAGAGGACTTCTTGTGCTAGCAAATCTGGCAGGTTTTGGAGCAGCCACCTCTTTATTTCCACGGGAATTTTCCACTGGGCTGTGTCACTGCATGTCACTTCTCCAGGGGAGTGGTAACAGGGCCTGATGTTTTGGGAGGGAAGGGGACTCCAGATGTTGCAGCACTGCCACTACACACAGGAACAAGCCAGTGGGGCAAGAGCTCCCCACGCAGCTCCAGACCACGCAGGAACACAACTGTAATGGGCCCCCAAGAGAGGCTTCAGAGCTGGCAGAGAAATTCTCAGAGAAGATACAAAAAAAGCAAAGCAGGAATTTGAAAGCAGCAATTTCCTACTAGCACACAGCAGAGAAAAAAACATCTGCCCTGCAGAGGAGCTACCACGCTAAGGCAACACAGCAGTAACATGTCTGCAGCTCTTTCTTGCACAAGAAGAGGCCAGAAACCCAAAGCACAGCCTGACAGGTAAGCCAGAAATATGAGCCTTCAGGGACAGCCCAGGGCAAGGCCTCTGAGCGCTCCCAGGTCCTTTCTTGCCAGGTTTTAAGCTCTGGCTGTAGATCTTAACTCACATCTTCTCCCAATTACTGCTGCTGCTTCTGGGAGGAGCCGGTGGTTAACAAGTTCCTCAGCATCCGGCTACCCCACAGACCCTCTGGGAGAAGAGTTTTGTAGAACCAGCTGTTTCTTAAGGTTTTAATCAGAGAATGGGGGAAGCCAAATGCACAGACTAGATCTCCTTTCCAGCCAGCTGTCTCTGATCCCACCTTTCACAGCAGCAGGACAGCGGTTCCCTGCCTCGCACAGGCTGGATCCAATCCCCGGTACTGATAAGCACAAGGGAATGTTTTCTGCATCCAGACTTTTCTGTGATAGCAGCCACTTGGAAGTGTGCTGCTGCTTGGCTTCTGGAGGAGCTGAAATACAGTCTGGGATGGTACAGAGCAGACAGGCAGAAAGAGGAGGGCAGAGAGGAGATGATAAGAAATCTCATGTTCAGACCTACATCAACAATACCCAACTGCAGACATGATGCCAGCTTCGGCATCCCCACACATTTCATGACAGTGTTCTAAAAATTTTAGTACCACAGAGCAGAACAGTTCTCCTGCCCTGAGGAGCATTTAACCTTCAATTCTTGCAGCCTTGCTGGGCTGATGAAACAGAGGACATGGGCTGTAATGACGCAGGAACAGCTCCAAACCCAGCCTTGCATTTGCACAGAGTCATCTTCACCACAGCCTCACTACCTGGCACTGAGCTGCAGCCCCCTGTCATACTCACATGCAAAATACTGCCAGGGCTCGTAGGTGAGGCCAAAATCAGTCGATCGCTCCAGCACCCAGAGGTCAGGACGAGGGGAGTTGGCAAACTTGATCAGGACATACGCTACGTGGAAGAGCTGAAAGAAAGGAACACAGAGTTAGCTGGCTGCTTGAGGCATCCTGAAAAGCAGAGAGAACTTCGTGGGATCCAAGTGGAATAAATGAGCTGGCACTTTGCAGCTCCTGCTGCTCACAAGCAGCCTGTGGAGCGAAATCCTCCGTATCTAAAAGGATGGTGATAGAACACGGCTGCTGCAGAGAGCCAGATTAGGCAGCTCAGCTCCCACTGAATGCAAACAAAGCTCAGACTTTGTGGCTACAGGCTGTACTCAGGTTGTGCCGGGAGACACCTCAGGCTTAGCCTGAGCAGGCTGCACTACAAACCAGCTACGATGCTGCCATGGGGACTTGGCTTTTGGGCTGTTCTTGGGGTAACAGGTGACACACTGGCTTGCCAGCCAGGGAGCATCCAACTGCACCTTGCAGACAGTATCACAAAATCCTTCTTTCTCTTTTTTTAAGGCATTCCATATACCAGCCCTGCTTCACCAACACAACCTCTGTTTTGGAAGCCTGTTCCAGTAAAACCCCAGCACAGCTCCTCTTCCCCAGGTGCCACGGGGAGGGGAGAGCAGGAGACCCACTTGGCTCCAGCACAGCTCCACCGCTGGGGTGCTCCCATTTGTCTGGACACTGACGTGTGCACACACACTCCTGCCAAGTATAAAATAAACGCAGTCTTTAAAGAGCTACAATGTCAATGCTAGAGAGAAACAAAAGCCCCAGCAGAATTTCCCTTCCCCGGCTGGCACAGGCTCGCTCCAAGAATCCCCACTCCACCATCCTGTCACAAAGTGATATTTAAAGGCAAATAAAGTCCTCTTATCAGAGAAAATTCCTAACGTCAAAAACAATCCAAAAGGGAGTTTAGTGCTTGAAAGGCAGAGATTTATAGCCCAGGAGTCCCTCCTCATGCAGAGCTGGGGCTGTATGAGCATACACCCCTCCTAAAGACTGACAGGCATTCAGAGGGACATTTCTGCAAGGGGAGGAGGACTTCTCCATGCCCATCTCAACCATGCAGGAGGGCCAGAACAGCAGCCAGCACCTCAGCCTGCCCCGGCCACACACATCGCTGAGCCAGAGGACGAATATTAATAATAACATGCCTCCAAAATAGCCCTGACAATCCACAGATTGGGCAAGTAAAGGGCAGAAGAAACAAGAAAGAGGTATATAAATCTACCAAGCCATCTATAAAGCACAGATCTTGTTGGGGACAGTCAGACAAGGGGTCTGCGTGCTGCTGTGCGGATATGGACAAGGCGATGTGGGCAGCCCTGAGGACTGGCACCAGCTCAGTCCCCCCCCCTCAGCAGGACATTCAGGCAAAAAAGCTCCTCAGGACACTGCCAAATACTCCTCTGGCTCTGGGGCAGCCTCTCCTCCACTTACCAGGGGGGATGGTCTGGTTCCCACCGCCGGCTGGTGGCACCTGAAACCACACCAGGGTGTAGGCTAAGGGGGCTTGAGAGAGATGCCCAGGGAGGAGTGAACCAGATCCAGCTGGGAAATCCACATGATCACCGAGCACAGCAGGTCAGAGGCTCTTCTCCAGCTGGGAATGGGCAGGAGGGTGGGAACTGTCACCACTGTCAGGGTTTGCACTGGTAAGGACTGGTGCCATCCAGGATGAAGAAACCGAAGTGGTCACCCAGCTCAGTTCCCTGCTGCCAAGGGGAAACAGGCACCCTTTTCAAAAACTGAGGGAAAACAGACCTCAGTGCTGCATTAGTTCCCCTCTGCAACAGGCGTGTTGTCAAAGCATATAAGACTAAGCTTTTCTGGAGGAGCAGCGTTTTCTGCCCGATTACCCTCTCAGCAGAGCTGTTATTTGATAGTGAAGCCCAAGACGCTTCAGCTCAGGCAGCTGCTTTCTCTGCAGGACCAGTTCTCACAGCTCAACATCGGCCTCTTGGCATGGGAACAGGGCTGCACACCAGCCTGTGAAGTTACACCTTCCCTCCGCTCTAAACCCTCCTCCAGCTTTATTCTGCAGGGAATAAATTAATGCTCCTGCTGGAATCCAGCACTGCCTTCAGCTGGACAAAAGTCCCTGCAGTTCCAGGATACCTGTACATGTTCTGGCCTCAAGCACAGGAGATTCTCTGCTCTGGACGAACAGCAACCACAAACACAAATTTGGAAATGTGAGGTGCATCCCTCTCTTCTGCCTTTCTTTTTGCAAAGCCAGTAACGAGTTTATTGCCTGTAAATCCCACGAAATTTCTAGGGGGTCCTCCTCATTGTTCAGCCTTATGCTGGAAAAAAGCGTTCCTAATTAAATGTCCTTGAGTCCAACTCATCCCACACTTCTGGTTCTCAGAAGTCCCCTCCCTCTGGAGAGCATGGATTACCACACAGTCAGACTGGTCCAGATTTTGCCCAAACAGTGAAACTTGACACAAAACCAAGCCTCGGGCTCGCTGATTCACAAAGTGAAAACAACAGCCAGAAAAAAACCTCAGTGCTGCTGGTTGCAAGCTCTGGTGTAAATGCCCCTGGGGCAGGGAGGGGCAGGGTCTCACAGCCACAGGCTCCTGACCCCTCTGAGCCCTCTCCGGCTGAAAGAAGTTGTTAGAGGTGGTTTCAGTACATTGTGAGTCATGGGAGACACACACACACTGGGCACAACTGTGTCCATGCCTGCTGGAGTTCTCTGGAAGGCCAGTCCCAGCCCCACTGGCAGGGTTAGATGTCCCAGACCAGGGCTAGCACCCCTCTTCTCTTCTATTGCTGCTTTTCACAGGAAAGCCCAAGCACCTCTGGGCTCTTGCTGGGTATTTCTGGATCAGCTGCAGTACCTCAGCTGAAGCCCAGGGCAGATACCTGCTCTCAAAGCCAAACACAACTCCTCTCTCCATACCCGAATCCATCCGTAGCACTGCTGCGTGCTGTTTCTGCTGCTGAATTTTATTCCAGTCGTGACCGCAATTTCGGGACACCAAGAAGCCAGCCAACACTGCACAACCACTCCCCTCCAGCATGCAAGGGTCATTCCTAATGGAGCACTGAAAATATTCAGGAGTCTGTGACCACAGTGACCCCAAACCTGGAACAAGACCCATGTCCTGGTATTCCGGGGGATTTCTGTCCAGTCTGGCGAGTCCCCTGCCCCTCCATCCAACATCCTTATCTTGCAGAGTATCAGAGCCTGGCCGGAAAAAATAACAGCAAATTGCCTGTTTCCAATGCATCTGCTGAGAAAACTCAGATGCAAAGATGGAGCAGCAGCTCTAAAAATAGAGCTGGCAGAAAAGCCAGACTTTTCGTTCCATGTTTAGTTCCAGTACAGTTCTGCCCAACCAATATTGCAAGAGAAACGGTTGGGTTTTTTTTCCAAAGCCTTTATTTAGCTCCTATTATCAGTCAGATGAATAAAAACCTCTATGCTCCCAGCCACTTAGGACATTTTTTTCCCTTCTTCATGGAGAAAAGAGATGAAACACCAGACTTGAGGGACACACTTGTCTCCAGGCAGGCAGATCCCTTGCTCTCCCCATGTCTGAAAACATGCCAGGTACAGTTCAACCTTTGACCAGCCTCTGGGATTCCATAAAACGACCTTCCAGCCAGGAAATTCTGACACTGCTTTAATTAGCAACCAGACTTCTTTGAAAATAGTAACATCCCTACTTGTAGCTGAGGCTGCTGTTAGTGGTTTTGAAGCAAGTTACCGTAGTAACAATCACTTACAGCTGCCCCAGTGCCTGGAAGGATGGAGCAAGTGCTGGAGACAGGAGATAAAGATGGAGATGAGGGCATTTCCTCCATGTCTCAAACTCCATCCCTTTGTGTCTTTAGATGGTGGGCAGCTTTATCCAGCACCAAAATCCCATGAGAATACAATTCTGATTACTGCCCAGCGGGACAGTGCAAAGACTTGAAGAGTAACAACAGACTCCAGAGAGACAAGAGCAACTCAGCTGCTTTTGGAGCAGCACATCCTCTGTCCACTTCTTCATCCACCCTTCTGTGTAAGCAGCACATGATGGCAAACTCACATTTCTTCTCTATTCCTTCCCTCAAGACAGCGATTTCAGTTTCCCAGCTCTGGGAGGTACATGTGGGGAGAAGACAACAAGCTGGAGCAGCTCTGTCCCGTGTTGCCTTGGTGAGGGAGTTTCGGGAAGTCTCACTGATACTCCAAAGCACCACAAAGCCACCGAGAAACATTCAATAACCAAAATAAATCTTCACATTGTTGTAATATTGACAACTACATTTTCACCAACAGCAAGAGGGGGCTCTTTTTGGTTCTCTGATTCAAAGGCCTGAGCAGGCTGCGCCGCCTGGAGCTACAGCCAGCTCTGCTCCCAGCCCTGGATCCCCCAGGAGGAGTTTATACAGTAAACCACTCGCTAATTTTCCACAGGACAGATTTATTACCTTTGGCGCTGACATATGAAAATAGCACCATGTAATAACAAAGCAGTTCATCCTCCCTCACCACTGCTTCATACCCCCGTGGAGCTGTGTGTGGACAGCATTACCAGTGCTGCTCATCCCCACTTGGGATTTCCTGGAAGGATCAGATGGACCTGCTGAGCAGGTGCAGCTCAATGCCAGTGCATGGGCAATAAATCCCACTGCTAGGAGCACATGAGGCCTCCCGGTTACGCAGAGCAAAGGGTTTCAGGACACCTTCAGCAGGCACCTGCAGTGTTTTGGGATGTTCTGCACCCCAGTCTGGGTCGCTGCACAGCAGCTCCAGACATCTGGAGGAGGGAAAACAGAAAAAGAGCCACTATGGAAAGTGTCAGAGAATGTTAACTATTTTTCCCCAGTTTCAAAAATCGAATTATTTTGCTCCCTCCCAAGCCTATCCATCTCCCAGGCACTGCCTGGTCCATCGCTGCGGTTACAAGCCCACCTGGAAAACGTGGAGATGTCAGAGTCTGGATGGGGTTATCAATCCACAGTGCCAGGGAAAAACAGCTCTCTGGAAGCACAGGTCACATCTGTCCACAGCTCGGGCGAGTGGCTGCTCAGCTGCCATGAATCAGCCTTGGAAACGCTCAGCAGCGCTGGCACCACGTCAGTGGCAGTAGCTAAAGCTAATAAGGTGCCTTTTTGTGCACCTTTTATCCCCACAAACAAATATGCAGGAGGTGGAAAAGCCTTGGAAAGGCAGAGAGCTTCTGACTCACTTTGAACTTCTCTAGGTCAGCGATCTGCCCCTTTCGCATCCTTTGCCTGTAATCATTTATTCTCATGGAAGCAGTGAATTTACTCATTAACAACTGACTGTCTCCCTGCTGAGTTGCTGTCCCACAGCAGATTTATTTCTCCTCAGCCCATCCATCAGAATCCTTTAATAAAATCTCTCACATTTAATGTGTGCCTACTTTTTATTTTCAATCACACAAGAACTACTTCAGCCGTTCCAGGCAGCAAACAAAGGTGCTTCCCCTCCGAGTGGGCACGGCTTCTTATCCAGTCAGTTTTTATAAAATACTCAAGTGCCTGAGAGCAAACAAACCCCACATACAAAAGCACAAAATTCAGTGTTTGAAAGAGGGGTGTGCACTGAAATACGCTTTGCCCCCATTTTGCTCTTTTCCTCACAGCAACTCCTGGCTTGTTTTTGTATGCCTGTGTCTCAAATCCTCACTCCTAAAAATGATGTTTTTCCAAGCTGTTCATGGAGGATTACAGGATTCTGAATGAGAAGGTTCCCTGTGCTTGTATCTCAAGATTTTGACGGCCAGGCTTTAGATACAACCACCCATCCCTTTCACCACGGGGAGAAGAGAGAGGTGCAAAGTGGCAGCTATTAAACACCTTGGAAGGGCTGGGGAAAGAGGTGAGCACTGAGACTCAATTTTGCACCAACCTGTTTCCAAATTTTCCTGTCAGAACTCTGGAGTTTTATTGAGAGAGATCAAAGAAAACACTCTCCAGGAAACCACGGATTCAGAGCTACCAGCCAGCATGAAACCTGCTCGGTGTCGTAACAAGCAGCAGCAGCAACCCAACGCTTCGTGATGTTATTTTCTAAACAGTGCCTGTTCCCTTCCTAAGCAGCTTGGTTTACGTGAACAGCTGATGGAGCATTTTCCACAAAGGATTTTTTTCTCTAAACACCACTTCTGAGAAGGATTTGGCTCATCCACCGGTTTCACACACAGCACTGCTTTATCTTCACAGCATCCTCCTGCGCAAGTTGTCCTTCCCCTGCCAGTGCCACACACACCTCCTGCCAAAAATCCTTGGAGGACTAAATCTGCAGCACTTGGCACATTGCAGGGCAGAGCAGTGCCATCACTTGTGGCCTGCACAGTGCTGAACTGAAGATTTGGATAGCCTGGTTTTAGAAATGACCTCCAACAGGGCAGCAGCAAGAGCCTGATTCGCAGCAGGTTCAGCCAGCTGGCACTAAGGAGAGGCACGGAGGAACATCCTGTTAAATCCCTGCCTACCTGGAGCTGCAAGCAGCAAATGCCACACGGCTACAGGGGCAGCGTTCAGGGATGCTGACACACCAACCTGTCCATGGTCAAACACAAGCCTGTGCTTAAACCCCCAGCAAGTGGGGTCCCTTCCAAATGTGCGTGCCCAACAGCCACCCAAAGGTCACTGCAGCCAGACTTAGGTAACCAGAGGCACCACAGCAGAGCAAAACTGGTCAGGACAGAGGGGGATGGCTGGAATTCCGTGGGATGAGGCTTCAGTCACTTACAGAGAAGGACTTTGCCCACACCAGGCTCTCACTGTGCAGTAGGAGATTCCCTGCACTTGACTTGAGATGGCCTTTGCAACTTCCTAGGGCTGCTGGGCGAAGTGTTAAGTAACCCATTAAAGACAAGACTTAAATACTTGTCTTTTAGCCCAAACTTGATCTACCATACCCTCAGGGAATGGCTAAGTGGACTCCCCTGTCCTTGAGCACCCCCGTAAAGGGGTACAAGCACTGGTCTGCAAGGCCAGCCCAGCCCAGGAGCTGGCTGAGGCCAGAGAGTATGGAGAGGATCAGGTGCCCCCACCACAAGTACTCCCACCCTCCCCAGTTGCTTTAATCCTCCTGCAAACACCATCAGAAACCCAGCACAGAGGTGGCTGTAAAGAGGCCCTTAAAACTTCCTGGTGCTGCAGAGATAAGAGCTATAACTACATTCAGGATTTCAGATTCTCAGACTATTTACCTTGAGGTGTCAATTGTCCTTGATGGTTAAATGCTTCTAGGAAGCTTCTGGGAATGTTTGGGGGTTTTTTTAGGAGTGGTGTGTTCTGGGAAAATATGTGCATCAGTAATTAGCTGGCAGGATTAGTGGCAGCTCACAACAGGGTCTTCCTCCCAGTACAACATGGTATTACATGAGGAGTGGGATAAGGAAAAAAAGTGACTTTAAAAAAAAATTTGTCTCAAAGTGCCTTGATGGGTGGGCACTGACGGCCCCCACTGTGAAGGGCCACATGCTTGTGCAGTGCTGTCCAGAAGTGAAAAAGCCAAAGTTCCTGCAAGCAGCTTCATGCAGACAGGTGAGCAAAAGGCAAGTGTCCCAGGAAGACTTGGTATTCTAGAGGAATTTAACTGGAAGTCACTCAAATGCAGGCAGCTAAATAAATCCAGCCACCTACTTCATGAGAGAGAAGAAAACCCACATGGTTCTTAAGGCTGATTTTCAAAGGGCATTGGGTCCACTGCCTTAATTCTCCTCCCTTAAACTAACAGGAGTTTGAGACTAATTTTAGCAAAACGAGAACTACACCACAGCAGAAACTCTTGTAATCCCAGAACATACAGAAGAAAAGTGCTTTCCTATAAATAGAAAAAGCAGGGAATTCCAGCTTGCTAATACTAACTGGTGTGCTTGCAGCCTAAATCTGAAACTGCTAAGAAAAAGCCCGACTTGAGGGATGTCATCTGACTGCAGTTATTTGAGACTGCGAGAAGCAGCGTCTCTTCAGGGAGCTGTCACTCCACAGGCAGGAAGAGAAGTGTTTTTTGTAACTAATGGGAAAGAACTGACTCAGTTTTTAATGCCAGATAGACTCCGAAAGGAAATTAAAAAATCTCCTTGGAGTGCCTCATTCTGTCATGGCAAATTTTAGACAAGGAGCACATCTCTGTCCTGGAAGGAGATGACCAGTCCCTGTGCCCAGGATGAAGGGCTCAATGCCTCACAGTGAGCTCCAGCATGACACTGATGTGCAAACGAACCTTTTAAATCCATCTGGGCCATCCTCCAATGCCCCTGTTTGCATGGACAACATTCCTCAAGAGCAACTGATCCCAATGCTGCCTTTGCTCAGGGAACAATCTCACACCTGTATTTCAAGGACATCAACTGGGTGCTTTGTGAAGAAGACTGGAAGAGACAGGAGACATGAAGGAGAGGATGGCACTGCCACAGCCTCTCCCCATGAGGCTAAAAAAACCTGATCTGTCCATTAGTTCATGGGGAGAAGGTCCAGCTTTAGAGAAAAACCCGTCCCTCTTCTCTTCCCCAGTGACTGGCCATCGCTGCACAGCAAGCACAGCTGGGAGGAGAGCCCAGTTCAGGCCCTTCCCTCTGCCAAACTGTCCCAGCAGCTGTAGATTTTGTTTGTAAGGCCTCCCTGGGCATCTGCTGCTGAGACAGAGAGAGAATGGGCTCGAAGTCAAGAGCTGTAATACTTTTAGTAACGACAGCCCTGCCTGGTACCTCCTGTTTATCAATGTGCAGTCTGTCTAACAGGGTAGAAACTACGACCTTGAGCACAAGGAAAAAAAGTTCCATTCAAAGTCCATGTTCATTCCTCTACCTGCCAATGACATCACCACCGTGAGAGGATTTCACCAAGAGCTTCCACCAAGAGCTTGTCCTTCTCATTTCCTCAGAGAATAATTTAACAGCTCTGGGTTAATTTGGTTTAAGTGTTCCCCCAGCTGCCTGCGTGCTAACACACAGGGAACAGTGTCCGCAGTCACGGATTGTTTGCTTTTAAAACATATAGGAGGAATCCGCGACTTTGGCAGCGAATGTGATGAAACCAAGCCATTAAACCGTGGCACATTCCAGACCCAAATGTATGGGCACAGCTGTGACAAGGCGCAGGCCCACGCCCGGACAGCAGAGCTCAGAGCCTCCGGTGTGCTCAGGTCTTCTCTTTCTCCCTGAGCCTGCCTGGAAGGAGGCAGAGGGGCTCTTCCCCACAGCTCCTCCAATTCCTATTCTTGCAAGCCACCAGAACCATAGCCTGCAAAGTACAAACCATTCGTGCCCTTATAAAAAAAAGTCCAGGCGAAGCCTCAATGGATTTGTGAGTGGAGCTGCCTCCCCCAGAGCTGAAGCTCCCACACAACCAAGCAGGAATTTCAGCCTGCACTGGGCCAAAATTCTTCAACTTCCTCCAAACAGCTCCTCACTAAAAAATCTGTTCTGACCTTTCATACAGCTTCATTTCTTCTGCTCTGCAACTAAAAAGCGGCACAGTCCGGACATTGATTTTTGCACCATTTCTGTACGGAAGCAGCGTGGGCTGCCGAAGATTTGGGAGGGCTGAGGTAAATCTGTGTGGCAGATTATGGGGCACCTACACTGTTACTGCTGATGTCTTAACTCAGCAAACACTCTCTGTGGGTAAATTACACCCCAATAAAGATGGAGAGCCTACAAATATGGAATTATACCCCAAAGGCATTTCAAGCCAAGCAAAGAAATTGGCACTGTCAGAAAGGAGTCTGCCTGGTTCTCAGTTCGGGTTCAACCTGAGAACCGAGGTCCTGAGAGATGTTAATACTCAGCAATTTTCAAAACTATCCTCCAAGACACGTTCAAATAAAAATCCTGTCTTAAACCCCCTGGAGCCAGCATGACCCTGCAACCAGTGCCTGTAGCTCGCTGCACCTCCCCATCATCACTCTGCCTTCAACACCTCCCAAACCCAGGCATTTAGAGAGAGAAACCTGCAATGCAGACAGGAAGGAGACCTCTCTCCACAGGGTTAGCAAATCCCTAATGATATAACGCCAACTTCCCAACAAGCTGGGGTGGGAGGGTGCAAAATCAAGACAAAATGCAGTGATTGATTTCTCCTTGTTGTAGAAGTGTCAGATATCACTAGATGGGTTCGTGCAACAAGAATGCAGGGGAGGAAAAGCTGAGGAGGGTACGTGAGAAACCTTTTGATTTAGGCCAGGCATTAAGAGCAAAATCCTTTAAATGGACTAATATTTAAAAAAAAGTCAGTGAAGTAACAGATACGATGTCGTACAACTCCGAACATAAAGAACTCGTATCTAACAGGTGGTCTCAGTTAAACTAAAAGCTGTCTCAGGTACATCACAAGCCAAGGCTGTGAAGAGCAGCTGGTGGGAAAAGCAACCACCCTGACTGGCCAGAAGTTCAAATTTCCTTGAACTTTCCAGTCTGCCAGTTCACCCATATTCTCTGAAGCACATTATCTCTGCTTGCAGGGTTTACTCCAGCCTTTTATTGTTGTCTTATCTCCAACCTCTTCCTGCCCCAGCTTTGAAAGGAACATTGAGCATCACAGAACAATATGAATGAGCTAAAAAAAAAAAGGATATACGTAAACATCAGCCCAAAATCTTTGTCAACCTGGCTACTCAGTACACTTGGAGAGGGAGGATGGGGCTTTGCATGAAGAGATGAGGAGATGTAATCTCTCTTGGCTGATGAGGACAAGGTAACTGAGAAATTCCCCCAGACCAACCTATATGCAGCCCATCAGTAATGTCAAGCCAGGCAGCATCCACTGGGATCACAGGAGAGAAAAATGTAAACACATCTCAGCTGTGTTTGTGCCAGGAACATAAACTATGGTCCATTCTTGGGAATGATGGACTAAGCAGCTTATCTACAACTCACATTGCAAACTTTATGGACAACAACCCTGTAAGCAGTAGATTCCTGCAGCTGTATTTGTGAGAGTGCACTGAGTAGTGTTTCCCAGGAGCTGGAGAAAACAACCTTCTCTGTCTGGCTGAGGAGAACATGTCCCAAAGAAGACCTTTTCCTTGGACAACATCCATGCATGACTACTGGGAGAAATCCCCATGCCTGTCAGACCAGAAAGACAGATCCCAGGTGGTGGGCAGCCCTCTCCTGACAGCACAGCAGGGTCCACACATCTGCATGGAGCCAGAACAGCACAGGCAGGCAGCAGTGAGATGCCCCAAAACACGCCTGAGTTGAGCCTCTCTACAATGTCCAGGACAACAGGTCCTGCAGCTCTTCTCATCTGCCAGTTTAAAAAACCCAAAACCACAAAAACCATGAAAACTAACCAAAAAGCCCCAAACTGCCTGGTCCCAGCACCTCCCACACAGTCCAGGGCTCGTGAGTCACAGCAACATCAGATCCCAGGCTGCTGCTAGGGGATTTTTGCACAAGCCTCTCTATCTGCCTAGGAAGAGCACGGGTATGACACCAGAGGCTCCACTGGAGACCAGCGTAATCTCCCGAGATAAGGCTTGTCTGTGGTGGAAGGAAATCGGCTGCTTTGTTTCAAAGCAGAGCTCCCTCATAGGCACCTTCCTGCATATGCCTGCATCTCCTCCCGGCCCCGGGGGTCAGCACTGGAGCCCAGGAATAAATCACTGGAGTGGGCTCTGGGCCAGCACAGCCAGCAGCAGTGAGGGCCATGGTCTTCTGTGAAACAGCCCTCCCTGGGACCCGCTAAATTGGGCCCTTCGGACTCGCTTCACATTTCCAAAAGAGGCCACTGTGCCCCACCGCTATTTGCTCATTGCAGGAGCAAACCCAGGAGCCCAATCCATCAAAGCCTGATGCTAACGAAGACCGGTAACCAATTAGCAACCCCCCAACTGACTCATCAGGGGTTCATGAAACCTGGATGTGCTGCAAGGTGTTCACCTACCCTGACTACGCAAAAAGTCTCTTGAAAAGCAGCTTCGAGGTCATCCAGGCTATTCAAGTTTTGGGCTATTTTTAGGGCTCCAAATTATGTCGGGATATCCGGGAAGACTTCACAGATTTAGTCCCATTCCCACAGAGTTCAAGACCAAATTGCTCACAAACTCATTTTATCCTCAAGGGTTTTTGCTTAATGCTTGGCTTATGCCCTCCTGTTTCTATCAGTATTTTAATTTGTTTTAAAAAAAAAATCTTATTAAATATTATTTTAAAGGGAAAATATGCTGCAGTTTTTGTGACCAAAACAGATATTTTAAAGCATTTCCCGTATTGGGAATTAAGGTCTAGAACATCTGAAAAGTCCCATTCGGCCTTTCCCATTAGTTTTAGGCTGTTGCCAGAGAAAATGTGAGAAGCAAAAAGGATGGAATAATTTTTAGAGTTACACAGGCAGGAGGGAGCACAACAGGTGATTTATGCTCCAGGTTAGGCTTTGCAGAGCTGCAACTACAACAGCTGGCAACTTGCCCAACATTCCCATGTGGATACCTGTGCCTCCTTACATTCCCCAGAGGACACATGGGCTGCATGAGAGCTGCCCATGCCAGGTGCAGAGCACGGATCACAGCAGAGACCCAGGAGAATTCCCAACTCTGTGAATCAACCACCTTCCCACCCGCTGGGCTACTCCTTCATTTCCTGTCCGAGAAATACTTCAGTTCTATTTTCCAGCTCTGCTCTTTGAATCATGTCATCTCCCTGCTGGGGTTGATGCTGGCTCATACTCCTTCGAATTTTAACCAGCCCACAGCATTTTTGATGCTTTTTCCTTTCACACTACGAGTTATCATCTACAGCATCAGCCGCTGCTGTTCTGCTCCCAGTGCTCCTTCATGGATGCACCCTGATTACAACACCACTTCCATGAGCTCATTTAGGTCATGGGTTGCTGTTACCATCCATGACAGCCCCCTCTCTCCATCTTTCCCAAGAAAATCCCCTCAAATCTAGACACTGTCACAGCTGTCCCTGGCATCACTATCCCTTGGCACCACAAAGCTGGATGCAGTGACTACAGACAGAAACTCTTGCAGATGCCCAAATTTATCTGTTCTAATCCTGTGCACCTTCTTGACCAAAGAGGAAAGTACATGCCAAACTTTGGCAACTTAAGTGCCTAACAGTAGCTGGAACAAGTGCTGGGTGACATCCTGCAATTCTCTGATCTGTGGAAGCGCCCAGGCCATGCTGGCCAAGACCACTAGAAGCAAACTGGAGCATCCTTGCTAGCAGCAAAGCCAGTGCTGGCAGAGGATGGAGTAATGCACAAAGCTGGAATTCACCCCTCCTCCTCTTAATCCAAAATAGCCCCACTGCTGGCTCATCAGGCTCAACTCAGAACTCAACTGCTTTGGGGTCAGATGAGGAGAAAGGAATCGTAGGAGGTGGCGTGTTGGCTGTTAAGTGGCAGCGCTGGAAAGTTACTGCAAAGGGGCTGCTAAGGATTGCTGCTGATTTCTGCTGCGGTGCTTGGTTCTGAAGGCAGAACCAGACACTTGGTTACGGAATCTGTAACTCAGTGAAGTGACCGTGCAGAGCCCGGGGCCAGCTGAATCCCTGCCCCGTCCATCACACCGGCGCTGGCTCCCCACAGCAGCCGCCGGGGCTGCTGCCCAGAGAACAAACCACACTAACTCACTTGTCCACGGCGTATTATGTTGTGAAATATTTATTGCCTCCCCAATCGGAAGAAAGAAACATTTCTCTCTTGGACATAATGAAGAACACATTTCCAGCACTTAACAGCTGGAAGCTGGAAAGGTGGCCAAAGAAAATCCCTAACTATTTTTTTTTTCCCCTTTAAAGTAAGCATCTGGAAAACTCATTTCTGGAGAAGAGGAGCCTTCCCAAATCAATCCAAGGAAAGAGTCAAACTTGGTCACAATTTACAGGCAGGGGCTGATAAGATCATATTGTGAGTGTGATATCAACAACGTGGTTTTCGTCTGCCCCTGTCAGCTCAGCTCCAGGAGGACGAAAACAGGCTGTTTTTATTTAATGAAATGCAGCAACTCCCACAGGCGGAGATTTTCAGTACGGTTTCGATCAGCTTCTGAAATACCAAGGAATTTTTTCATCTCCACCCCACATCGCTTCAGCTGATACACTCTGGGTGATGCTGACATGTCCCCGACCCCCTGGGATGGCAAGGGAGGTCCCTCCACTCCCTGAGCTTCAAGCTCCAGAAATGCTCCACTTTGGATGAGATGTCTGGGAAAATGTTTCTCCTCTAACTTTCACGACAGGTTCGAATTCTTTCGGAGGGAGGGCTAACGCGGTTTGTTTTTAAACAGGCGCTGTGTTATTGTAACCAATAAGAGGAAATTGATGGCTCGCTATGTGGTGGGACACAAGGCAGTCCCCCTGGGGCAGGCTGCTGCTTGTCCCCACCACAGCCATATCCTGTGTGCTGCCTGTCACTGCTGGCTGTGTAGCGGAGGCTGTGGAAAGCACCAGACACCCTTCAAAGGACCAGCAGAAGATATAAGGGAAGAGAGAATCCAGAGCCAAAGCCTTTCCAGATGCCCCATCCCATCCACCCTGTCCTGTAGCTGTGGGGCAACTGAAGCCCGAAGCCCTTGTCCAGGTTTGGTGCTACTGGTTTGGTAGCACACAGAGGTGTGCTACTGTCCCTGCCTTGGGGTCAGGCAGAGACTCCCCCTCCTTTCCTGAATCCCTGGCTTCCACACACCAGGCACTGGGAGAAAAGATGCTTCTGGCAAATTCAAGACTTCTCTCTGAGAAGCAGGGTTAGCTCACGCTGTTCTCCAGCATTATCCACCCCAGCATGCGCCCGGGCTGTGCCAGAACAAACAGCACATCAAATAAACAACACATTAAGACGAGGCACGCTGCGGACACGTGCGGTCACTCTGCTCTCCAGCCCAGCAGCCCCCGCGGCTCAGACATCCACAGCAGCTTTACTCTGCTCCCTGTAAAGCCCCACGTTCCTCTGCCCTGCCCAGGGCTGCCCAAAGCAGGTCTTGCGGCTGACAGAGAAGCCCAGCCCAACTGCGACAGCTTCACTTCGCTGAGGACCGATGCTCTCGGCACACCTGCAGCCACGCTGGTCAGAAAGGGTTCGGCACACAAAGAAGAAAGAGGCCAACTGCAAACCCCATCACTGTAAGCGCTGCTGCTCCGTCAGCGCCGAGCCAGCGGCAGCACTAATCCACCTGCTCGCATTTCTCACACCGAGTTTCTGGCTGAAGCAGCAGCCAGGGACGGGAGGAAGCGGCACAGCCCAAAATTCCCTCAGCCCCTCGGTGTGTTTCAGGTCACGCTCCTGACCCAGTTCCAAATCCGGGTGGTTTTCATTTGCAGAGCAGAGCGAGCCTTGCCGTGCCCCGGCTGCGCCGCCGGCCACGCACCTGTCACCCCTCTCCCTTTCAGCAACCTGAGCCAGGGCCACCACGCCACGAACGCGCTCACATCCTGTCCCAGCCCCGGGGACACTGAGGCACGCAGGGCAGGAACGCTGAGCCGCACCAACACTCACTGCTGACGCTGGGATGCGGGGAAAATAAACCCCAAAGCCTTTCCAATGCCGGCACCAGAGACAACAGCCCAGCCATCTCATGTTTCCTCCTTCCTGGTAGCGTAGGGACACGATAACTGATCAGTCCCTCCACTGCAGAAATCCAAGGACTTATCCGCACTCGCTGCCCAGAAAGTAACATCACCGGGGTGATTTACTATCCCTCAGTACAAGGAAAAAAGGACCGGAACTCACGTACCAGTGATGGATACAGCACAAACAGGGGATTACAAACTCAGCACGCCTGGAACACCCAGTACATGTCCTCACTGGAGATGCGGGCAACCATCAGCACCACAGGCACAGGGAGTTCATCTCCATCAGGTTCTGGGATTGGCTCTGATTCAGGCAGGGACAGTGCACGTTACCACACGCTGCTACTGAAATCTGCAATCTGTACTGCTCCTCGGAGCAAGAACCAAGGACACGAGGCTGGTGCCTGGGACATGGCAGTAGCATTGTTATAGCACATCATGCCACTAGGAGATTAACAAGAAGCTTTTATTGATCTGGTGTGAATGTCCCAAAACACCTTTAGAGCAGGCAAGTAACTTCTACCCTTTGCTAAACCCTCACAGTTCTTCTAGAGGCAGAGCCCTTCCAGTGCAATTTAGCATTGAATACAGCCCCGTGTGTAACAGCGACATAAACACCATGGGGCCTGCAGTAAGTGGCTTTTGGGAAGAAGTGGGATCTCAGCAGGACACCAGCCTGAGCAGGTCTGGCTCATAAGCTGTCAGACAGCTGTACTTCAGTCCATAGGAGGCCACTGTACTGTAAGGCTCTGCTCCCAAGGGGAGCTTTATAAATATTTTCCAGGATAAACATTTGTAAATAGTGTCTTTCAACACGTCTTGAGACCAGATTCTTGATCTCCTGTTTTCAAAAGAGAACCATCATCTTCAAAGGAGGGGAGGCAAAGCCATTCATGCAAACAGCATAGCTACAAGCAATCCAGTTTGGCACTCCTCTCCAGAGCTGCTGAGGTGGGTGTTTGCACTAGATATGTGTCTACCAGGCACAGCCAAAGCCTCCCCTGCAACGCCTCCCAGCCCCGTTCCCAGGCACAGGGTACATCACCCTCACAGCCTCCAGAAATCGGATCTGCCTGGGGAAACGTGATCGCCTCCACTGCCCTGCTGCTGAGGGACACGGGTCACATTCTGCCAAGATCACAGCAAAGCAGACTGGCATCTGCCTCGGAGCCTCACGGTTCATGAAATCAATATACAGGCCATGGGAGTAATTTCGTCTCCTCTGCTCTTTGAAGAGCTCCCTCCCTTCCTTCTCCCCAGCCACAAAACCAGGCTCTGGGTGGTCCCTTCCAAGACTGTAAACTGACTTGTTGAAAGCCTTGGCAGAAGAAAGGTCGGATGCCTTACAAGCAGCAAAACTGCCAGTGCTGTACAACTATTCAGACATTATTCCAAGGATATGTACATCCACACAGCTGCTTGCACCACAGCAGGCAGTCAGACCTCATCCAGGTGTACTCACATCGCACAGGTTTCCCCCAAAACAGCACCTGCAGATGCAGTTTGGTGTCATGGCCCAAGCCTGCGCCTCTGGCTACAGACTGGGGTAAAGGTGGGGTGAGCTGTGGAGCTGCTGCTCTTCCCTGTGGATGGCAAATTCCCACAGGATTTCACGGTATCCTTACTCTGGTGGCTGGGAAGAAGGACAAGGGCATAGAGAGCAGAGACAAGACCATAGATACACCTGACAGCAACCTGCAAGACAGTTTTCAGCCTTTTTCTCTGACCTGCCATCCACATGAGAAACTGCAATTTTAGACTGCATTAACACACTACAGACCCCACTGCCTCAGACCTTAAAAAACAAAATCACCTTGCAGAACCCCCAACTGTGCAGCAATTTGGGAAAACCCAACTGTCCTATAGGTGCTCTCAGCCTTGTCTGTTGCTGTTAAGCCACACAGCATCACTGAAGGGCAAAGAGGCATTTACAGTGTGCTCAGCCCCTCCTGCTTCCCTGCTCCCACTGCCCAGCCCTGGGAAGGAACAAAGATAAGGGGAGTGCTACAGAAAACACAAGGGCTTAAGAAAGTTCTGATTTAGTGGAGATAAGAGGTCTGGGTGAGTAAGCACACACCACTGAAATAAAGACCACTGCTGAAAGAAGGGGAGGCAATATGGGATGGCACGTGTCAAGGGTGGGGGCACAGCACAGGTGTGTCTGACTTGAGAGGTTAAAAAAGTTTTTAAGCAATAGCTACATTGACATTCTCATGGCACCCCACCCTGATGAAGCATGTCCAACTGGCCTTCATGGAAGTGGCTCTCTGCAGATGGCTCGTGGATGTCAGAGCAGCCCAGCGAGGGCAGAGTGGGATTCCGCAGCTCCAATGACCTACTCTGCCCCCATGGCCTGGGGTAACACCCACACATTTCAGGCAAAAAGCAGCACTGGTATAAAATACACAGTGTAGTAGAGCAGCATCCTCCCCCTGAGCTGGCTGGTATGTGAGCCCAGCCTCACCAAAAGCTCCCAGCATACCCACAGCAGGTGCACACACCTGCTACCAGAATTGCTGGAGAGCTTCCTTCAGCAATGAGACACACGAACAACAAAGTGGTGGGGGAAGAAAAGAAGGAATTAACTGGACAGAAAAATCACATCTCCAAACACAGGGCTTGCTGTATCAAGAGGCCATCCCATCTCTGCAGCAAGCTCAGAGCCAGAGGGAGCCTGCTAAAAACAAAACTGCAACAACTGGGGCTCTGCAGGGTCCACATGAGCTCCACTCTCCCACCCAGTAACTCCAAACCGAGCATTTCAGCTGCCAGCCCCAGGGATAACACAAGCCAGGAGTAATAGCTCAGCACAGCCCTCACTGAGCACACAATTCCCCAGGCTCCTTAATAAGACACACTAATTTTTCACACTGTTAAGGGGAAAGCAAACAGCTCAGACATTTCTGTTCCTATGTTAGGCTCTCAAGCACATTTGCTGCGTATCTTATCAGCAGCTTCAGCAGCCTTTCTAAGCCGTTTCAAGACTTTGGCCTTCAGAAACCTGGAGAGGGGGTGGAAAAACCCTCTATTCATTCTTACCACAGCATAGCACATTTTCAAGAGGACATTCCTACCATCCAGAGCAAACAAATGTTCCCAACTGTATGTTCTGTGAGTTGTTTGAGTTGTAGCAAGTAAGATCAATACAGGTTCACTGCACAAAGTATTTAAATATTCTTAGAAGAGTTCCTGGGCCAGCTTAGAATTAAAAGGGAGAAGCCAGACAAAAGAATACTTGTCTGTGCTTTAGACAGCTTGCAGGCTGGTTTTTACACCCAGTTTTACAAGCACAGCTCCACCAGTCAGGACCACAAGCTTGTTGGGACGGGCTCTGCAGAGCGTGCTAGGAGCTGTACAAATCTGGGACCTGCTCCATCCAGACATCCTAGGCTCTGCAGTACTAAAAATAAAATTTAAAAAATACTATAAAAGAGCTATAGTAAGACCCTTTCCAGTACTGCCAAAGCCTTGCTGATTTGCTAAGTTTGTTCAGGAAGCCCTTGGCTAAATCAAGGGCTGAAAAAAGAAACACTCAAGTCCCCTTCCATAGGATACAAATAGGATTTTGTGCTTTGGATGAGACTTGAAACAGCATCTGCTTCTTCTGTGGCCAACAGTGAATTAGATCTCTGTGACATTCCCAGCTTTCTGGAGGTCCTGGGCAGTGATGTAAGGATCCCACCACAACACAGTATGTACACAGATAAATGCCACCTGATCTGCTATGACAAACAGGAGCCAATCTTGTGTCCCACGGGGCACACTGGGCAGAGCAAGGCGTTTAGAGCACAAGCCAAAGTGTCAGCCCACCACAACGAGAAGAGCTGTCTCACCCTCTCTATAAAACAACCAGGGCCCTGGACATCATTGCTTTGGCCACAGCAAGAAACTAAGTCCCAGACACTTCATTTCACCACTTTTCTTGTCATTATCAACACAGCTCTGCATTTGTGACAAAAATGACTTATGCCTTCATGGAGCGCTTGGGAGTCACTAAGCAGCACCTCCAGCTACAACAGACCAAATGGTGCATGGTCAACCAGCATCTTCACCACAAACTGAATTCTACTAAAAACCCCACGCCCGTTGCAAGCTCAGCTCTTAATTCAACTAAAAAAATCCCAAGAGCGATTTTAACCTTGACAAGGCACAACTTGTACGTCCGTGACACAGCCATTTCCCATCAAAGAGAGGATTTCAGGCCCAGCCATCTGTAACCTACCCAAGTCCTCTTTTTCCTTGCATTTATGGGATTTAAAAAAAAAAAAAAAAAAAAAAAAAAAAAATCCCCATGTCATACACTTCACTTCCAGAGCTGCAGGAAATCCACTCTAAGTCACATGCCAGCTTCATCTCCAAGGGTTTCCTTGGGCTGTTCTTTCAGTGACAAGGAGAACAAAGCAACCTTGGCAGCAGGCCACGCTACAAGAAAGTATTTCCCCCAGTTCCCTCAGATGAAGTGGATATCCTGTCACAAACCTGCGTGCATGGGAAGGGTGAGGAGGGGAAGGAAACGGAAGAGGACGAATTAGTTAAAAATTGGCACAACGTGAGAGGTCTCAGCTTGCCACCAAAGCCCCTGAAAGGCTTTTCATTTTAAATGGCCAAGAGCCAACAATGAGTGACTCACACAAGCCTCAGCAACCCCGAGCTCTCCAGCACCCAAAAGGAATATACCTAAATCCTCCCTCCGTTGGATTTGGAAGGGGATACGGATGCTCAAGCTCTGACACCTTATTTCTGTCTGGTTCTGAACCCAGTTCTAGGAGGTGGCAAATGCCTGTCTTTCCTTGTATTTCTTACTTCACCATTCCCAGGGCCAAGTGGTTTTGGAAGGCCTCTCTCTGGACCTGACAAGGCTCCAGATCCCACACGTACCAAGACGACCCAGCTCCAACAGGAAAAGTCTCCCTTGCACCTTGTATGAGGTCCCTGCACCAAACCCAAGAGCACCCAGCTTCCAGGCAGCACTGCCTTTCTGTAATTCCTCTGCGTGGTTCCTGCAAGCCTTGACAGAGCTGGGTTTAAAGCCTGGTCGTTAGCAGATTTCAACAAAGCCGAACCCGACACATGCAAGCAGGTTTATTCTTCTAAAAAAATCTGCATCCCAGGCGTGCACCACGTTAGCATTTGTCAGCAAGTTTCCCCACCATGACACTGCCATTCACAGCCGGGTGAGCTGACCCAACAGCAGCACATACCAGGGTCACAGCAGGATTAACATTCCCAACGGCACTGCTAACACCAGCACGGAGCTGCAGCTACACTGTTTGTGTGGAGTTCTTGCTGCTGGTCAGACCTACGAGCCTCACAAGAACACAGGGTTTGTCCTCACAATCCCCCCAAGACCCCCTTGTATTTCCAGCCCCACTTACAGAGACTTGAAGCAAGCCTGCTCCAAGGCAGAAAACGACGACTGGTAGAGAAAGAAATAACCAAACCCCTTCCTGGAGTCCAGCCAAAATCTTTGTGCCCACTAAGTTTGGGTGGATGCAGACTTTGCAAAAGCCTGGAATAGGATTAAGGAACAGCTTTAGCAAACAGCCAGGACAACAACAGTGAAGTCATGATGAAGCCAGCGATACAGATTTGTTTGCAGTCATGAGTCTGTGTTTACAGTTTGCAACTATGTGCAAATACCAGAAAGCCATTCTCTTCCTCTTCCCATCGGGGCTTGGCATTGAGCACATTTAACTAGATCCAAGAGATGCCTTCAGCAGCATGCCAGCTGGATTTTGGGCACAGGGCACGATCCAATCCACAGTGATGGGAACTTGCAGGAACCCATAAATAGAGCTCAGCTGAGAGAGTGTGTGTGTGTGTGAGGGAGAGCTCTGTATCAAAGCAGGCAGAGACAGAAAAGGGAAAGAGAAACTAAAAAAAATCGTGGCAGTTCTCAGTTTAGCTGTTTGCTTGTCCCTGCATGAGTTACACAAACAACCACTGGCAAGGCTCAGGATGCCAAGCAGAAGACGCAAAGCGATTCTCAGGCAGGGCACACCAACTAGAGCAAGTTACAAACACAAGCTTTGCCAGGAAATCTGCCCCATCAAAGATGCAGTTTTCAGCACACAGCTTCATGGAAAAAGCCATCAGTGACATGCACATCTTCTAGGATAAAGGCAACTTCTTCTAAGGGAAGCTGTTCTAACTTCCAGATCATCGTGTACGCCATGCAACACGGGAGCTCAGCTGGTTTAACCCTGCTGGCTGAGCCCCAGCTTCTCCAGGTAGATGTGGCTGGGAACAAGAGGCAGGATGCTTTCAGGCACATCATCTCCCATGAACATCCTGTTGTTTGACAGATGGAAGGACAAGAATGTCAAACCACCATCCTAACACTGTCCTCCAGGAGCTCTGACTGACAAGTCCTGGCAGGCGTTGGTGCAGCAGCAATTGCTGGCCCCATTACCTGCTCATCCTCTCCCTGCATCTCTCTGGCTGCCTTGCCAAAGCACTGGGGCCAGGTTGGGGTGCCTGGAGGAAAAAGGCAACGTGGCTTCCTCCACTGCACAAACAGGAGCTGGCACCATCCAGACCCACCTTCCATTAGCCGTGACCTCATGCTAACAAAGGCTTTTTTATAGTCATGTTTGGCAAGTCCTTCTGTGGGGAACAAAACGTCATTCCTCTCATTCTTGTCAGAGTCTCTGGTGGCCAAAGCAGCCCCCAACCACTGCCCAGTCCTTGCCTTGTGCAGAGTCATCCACGCGTCACTCTCAAGGCTTTGTCCTCTTCCTCCCTGGATCTCCCACTATGACTCATCCCTGTTCCCATTTCTCCTCTCTAACCTCCAGACATAAATCCTCAGTTACCAGGTCTGTGTGAACAGGCCACATTTCCCTAATAAACTATCACTGATCTGGAGTCTGCTTTTAAGCCATTTAGGAAGACTCTTCCACCCCAGCACATCAGGCATGTGCCTCTCCCCTTGTGTCTTCCTACTGATCTCCCTTTTCATTTCTATCAAATGGGAAGCAGTGCACTATTTATTGCACTGCTTGGCATTACACACAGGAGGGGAGGTCTGGAATTTGAAGAGCACTGAATCCAGAAAACAGGAAACGACTGAGGATCAAGGCTGGGCACAGCCTGAAGGCCCACGTTTACGACTATAATAAAAGGCTATGGCAGAGATGAACGTAGGGGTGAGCCAGGCTTGGTAAAGCATCAAAAGAAAGGTGCAGGGGGCTAGAACAGGCTTGAAAGAGCAGAGAAGCTGACTAGGCAGATGATCAAAAGTGTATTTAGCATCCTCCCTGCCAGCCCTGTGGATGTGAGCCAGGACATAGCTGTGCTGGAGCTGCAGAGGGCAAGGACGGCTCCTGGAATCTTGCCCCAGGAAGCAGGAAGAGCTCACTTGAGGGGCTTCCCATCCTGACCAGGACAAGCATCACGAACTGAACTGGCTGTGCAATGCCACAGGATGGGCCTGTCTCTCAGTTCAACACAAAGAGCAGGACTGGCAGCGACTCCAGGCTCTCAGCCCTCCCTTCAGCAGCTTCAGCACTCGGGGGTGTGTGCAGGACGCGAGTTCATGGACAGATGAGCACCCATAGGGCTGAGGGATGCTCTTGCTGTAAGAAGCGACAGGCAGAGGAGAAGGCCTGCTCAGAGCCAAGCCAAGAGCTTGACTCAAGAAATCATTCTCTTCTGCAACAGATTTTGTACTCACTGGTCTGGTGCCGCGCAGGCTCCTGCACGCGTGCTGCACACAGAAAATAATGGAGATAAAACGCACTATTCCCGTTCTGGAGGTGGGACAAGCCAAAGCACAGAAAATGCTAAACCACTTAACAGGATGCCAGCATACTCTATGTCAGAGCCGTGGACCTCTCTGCTTCCATTGGGTAACCTGGCCTTCCCAAAAAGCTCCCTGTAACCTCTCTCTGAAGGAAGAAAACACCAACAGTGGCCTGACCCAGGCAGTTCCGCTCTGTTTTAACTCGCCTGGTGCAGCCACACACGGCCCGGACAGAGCTGACCCCGGAGCACGTGTACCCACACACATCCCAGTCAAGGCACACTCTTGTTTTCCAGCCCAGCCAAGCAGACACTTTCCAGGAGGACAGCAATAAATTACCAGGCTTGCCTTCCAGCTATTCATTACAAACTAAAGCCTCCCCTATGCCAGCCTGACCTCTCCCCAGCCTGCACTCACCCCGAGGCTCTCTCCTAATCTTTGAAGAATCCCAGGGAGTTAAGAAGGAAGGGACAGCCTGGAGGGAATAAGAAGCTCCACAGCAGGAGACCTCACCATCAGCCTCTTTGTTTCTCGTCACACCAACATTATAAATAGGCAACAACACCTAGGGAGAGACTACAGTGGAAATCTTGCATGCATTTCTTAGAACCAGCAATTATCCTTTCATCAGTCATTACCTGGAGCTGTTCTGGGGGGGAGGTTGAGGCTTATTTTAACACCTGGTTCAGGTCTAGGCAGAGCAAGCACAGCCTCTGGGAAGATTAAGCTGTTGAAGCACAAGGGTCATTTGTACAAGATGCAAAGGACAGGCAGAAACAACCTCCTTGAGGCCACAGAAAGTGCCACAGTGCTGAGTGACCTGCCAGAGCCTCCCGCTCCCCTGTTCTTCCCCGTGCTCACAGCCTGGCAGACGTGAGGCAGGGCAGGTCTTTTGGGAATCAGATGTTACAAGTGAAATACTTTCTCGTCATTGCAGCCCTGGAAGACTGATTTTAAGCAGCACTGGTTCATGACTGGAATAAACACAACACACAACTAAAGTACATGTGTCACCTGTGATTTACCTACACCAGTATTCTGCACATCTTTTCCCTTAACAGCAACCAACAGCAGCAGCAACAGAGAGGAAAAAAGTTTCAGCCTTGGCTGCTCTGGATCCTGGAGCTTGGCATCCAATTTGGCAAGGCTGTTTGAAAAGGAGAGGATGGGTCTGCTCTTGCTGCCAGAGGAGACAGATCCCCACTTGATTAACAACCAGACACTCCCTTCCCGTTCACCTGAGCAGCTCCCACACAGCCCTTGGAGCCAGGAATCTGGTGGGAGTTGGCAGATAGCCCTTCTCGACCTTTCTGTGCTAAGCAAAGGCGAAAATCCCATTTTATCAGCACAAAAATCCCCCTAAAGAGCTGCTGGTCCAGGTCAGGGGAACCGCAGCTTTGAAGAAAACAGAAGAGACTTCACAGCTAAGTTAATTTCAACAATAAAGTGGGAAATAAATTGGGAGAGAAGATCCATCCACTCGGGCTCGATGACAGCTCCCAGTGCTGCACGCTCCCCTAGTCACACCTTTTCTGCTTTTCCCAGAGAAGCATTAAAAATACACACCCTGCTTCTATTCCACAGCCATGGCAAAGGACAGCAGCACTGAACAGACTGTAGTTAAATGGTACCCACAAACCATCTCAGATCAGGACACTATAGTTTTGAAGCCTATAAACAAATACCTTGATCTGCTTTTCAAGGATTTTATGCCAGTTGCAGAGGACTCTACACAGGAGAAGAGACCACAGGCTCAGCTGCTGAAAGTAAAAAAGATTTCTGCTCAGCCTACTTAATGTGCTTTATTTTTAATACTGCTTTTGCTCCAAGAGCCAGAGAACAATTTGGAGAAAGAACGTCTTTGTTACAGATTTTACGCCCAAGCCCTTTATTTAAGGTGCAAAAGCTCACAACAAATGTCACTAAGCCCTCCTACCCCTTTCCCACAGTGGTGCCCCAGCACAGTGACAACCAAGTAGGAGTAATTTCCAAGTAGTTACTCCTCAGCAGTAAGAGAAGTTAAGAAAAGTGAAAACCATGTACAAAAAAAATCTCGAATCCTCACCCATTCTTGCAATGCTCCATGAAAAACAGGCCAGGCAGGTGAGGAGCCTGTGGCCCCAAGAGAAATGGGCACTGTGCATTTTCCAGGGATGTATGCTGGGGAAAATGCTGCAGGAGACATCCCCAGTGAGGGGAAGGAGAAGAAGAGACTAAGTTCAACCTTCCCCCTGTGCGCAGCAAGAATGAACAGGGCCCTCGGGGGAAATGTACGCAGCAGCTTCATCACCCGCAGGCAGTAAGGGCTCCCACAGCAACGGAAATGAAGTTGCAAAAGGAACAAGGTAAAAAAAGGGAGAAATTTAAATGGTTTTCAGCTGAAAATGCTTGGATGACCATCACCCCCATCCCACATCAAGCCTAGGGAAAGCAGCCTCTAGGACATCATCTTTATTCATGAAGAGCCCTGAGTGTTCTCTTGGGATTTCATTTTACTCCCTCAAGAGGAATTTTTCAATTAATTAAGCCAGGGAATGAACATCAGATTCATCTTCATGTTGAAGGCTTTTGCTGGGAACAGGGAGGTGAGCCTCAGCCCATCAGTTTGCAGGGATGTCCTTCCAGCTGCCTTTCAAAGAGGGCTCCTGAAGACCTCTACCAGCAGCTCCCACTACTATTTTCACTAAATGAAAATAAATGGGATGTGAGAAATTGAGGTGAAAGAAGATTTCAGAGTGTTGTTACACACAAGGTGCTCCGGATCAGTGGTGCTCCTTTAGCATTAGGCCAGGTCTAATCCAGCCCAGATCTGCCAAAGATGAGTAGGAATTTAATATTCATTAACAAGAATACAGTTCATACAACGAGGATTGAGCTGTTCATGCAAGCCAGGCACTTAGCTACACTCGCACACTCGGAGGCATCCTGCACATCAAACCACTGTGCAAAGCTGGTCCTGAGGGGCCACGTTTGCAGTGCAAAAGGGAAAGGAAGTAGGTTTATGCCCTGAAAATCCACCACGGGAAAAATACCCAGATCCCTTTGAGCCAAGTTTCACACTGAAAGACCAGCAGCCTGTTGGCCAAGGGCTAAAGCACCCCGTGTGTTTTGTGTTTCAACACCTTTACTCCGGAGCTGGAAGAGCCAGGCAAGCACAAGTTAGCCAGTTCAAACACCAGAAAAAGTGGCAGCTTTCGCAGATCCCCATTGTAATGAGTAGAAAACTCAAGAGATGCTTCTCAAAGCACCCAGGAAGTTATCAATCTGCTCCCTTGCTGAGATACATCCCACAGTGACTACAAAACACACCTTCGCACTGGCCCGGGAGCGTGGCTCGCAATCCCTTTCATTTCCTTTCCACTTCTGTAAATTACCAATGAATGCAACTTTTTTTTTCCTCCTTTTAACCCCAAAGGGAGCTGCATTTGAAGGAGCTCTGGACATCTCCAAAGAAGGAGGCTTCTCTTCTCTCCTCAGCAGAACTGAATGGATGTCGATGTTTCTGTCAGGCACTGCCCAACTAAACACCTTTGCAGTGTAAATCAAAACTCCCCACAAAGCTTCAGTCTGAAACCCTGCTGTTCTTAGCGTCACCTGGGCCAGCAGACAACGCAGGGGGAGATGGGGGCTGCTACCCAGCCACCTTCTCACTGCAGCAATTAACCTCAAGCAAGCACTGGCACGAAGCTCCTGCTCTTGCATGACTGCAAGCATTCCTCCCCCAGAGTTTATCATAAAGCACCAACTATCCATAAACATCTCAAGGAAGGGCTGGCCTGGGTTCACCTTCATGCAAGGAAGATGTCAGGCTCTGGCAGGGAGCCAGCCATTCATGTTTCCTTAAGCCTTGTCAGCTCTGACTCAAACGACCTTTTTAGGGGGTGGGGGGGGGCAAGAATCTTCCATCACACCCCTTCCTCCACCTCCACCCACTGTGGCACTTAAACACAGCAGGATCACAGGGGACAATTCCCATGGTGGCTGTGAGTCACGGTCTCTTGTCCTTCTGCTCTCTGCACAGCCCCTCTGCAGCAGAGGCACATTCCCATTTCCTGCTGGTCTGGAGGCTCCAGGCAGGAGAGGAAAGAGCCTGGGGCTGAGCAGCAGTGGGGCAGGTTTAAGAGCCTCCACCACAACATGGACTTTTGCCCTCCAAGCCAGGTAGGACAGCCACTTTTTGGGATTTTGACAAGTCCTGATTTTCCAGCAACAGCAGTGTCCTCCCAGCACACAGCACCCTCAGTTCTTCTACTCTCCATAACCTGAGCCATGCTTCACATGGTGCCACGATGTATTTTACACTGAATTCATGCAGTGGCCCAGCCATTCATCCTAAATATACTAAGCACAAGGTCATGATTAAGAGCAAGGAAAAAAAAATTCCATCTCCATGGTCCTCAGCATCTCCTAAAATCCATTTAACTTTCCTCCCTGGAGCTGTTTGTCATATTTCTGGCCCTCAGACCTGGGTCTGACATGGAAACCTTCAAGTGGACTTTTCCTCCTCTTGCAGCCTTCTTCCCCCATCAATTCTGAAAAGAAAAATCACTCCCCCCAAGGAGGCAGGAACAGACAAGGTACCAGCAGGAGCAATTCCCATCCAATCCCCCCAGCAGATAATCGGACACAGCCCCTTCCCCAGCCATGGTGGGAGCCCTGATCCGCCTTGCTGATGAAGCCATTAAGATTAGGCTGCTGCTGGCACTACGATGACGTGAGGAGAGTGTTTAATATCCTCACACCAGCTGGGTGGCCAGCACAAGCCATTCTGGAGCTTATTTGCTGGCTGTGAATATTCCTCCTTCTCTCCTTCCCACAGGATTTTAACACCCCTGTGAGAAGAGCAAGCTCCCGGCCAGCAAAAAGCAAAGACCAACAGGCTGCTTAATTAACTGACCCTCTCCCAGTTGCCACAGCCTCGCCAAATGCTGGAGAAACCCGATTCCAGCTGGTAATTAAGCACTTATGGCTAGAGAGGGACGTAGCCAGCAGGGAAGCGGAGCAGCAAAGGAAGGGGCTGGCACCACAACCCCCTGTGCCAGCCCCTGCCGTGCCCCCAATGCCATCACCACTCCAGGCACTCATGAGACCCGAGAGGGACAAAAGCTTTCAGTGGCTGTGAGTCCCTTAAATTAAACCTTAATTGGTCTAAGAGCTCTCTAGATTGATACACAGAGCAAGGAGAGGCCTTGTTCGCCAGCCAAAAAAAAGCTCTGCTGTCAGACATGCCTATGACGGTGTTGTTACCTGTGCTGTTTTCACTGGTATCCAAGGAATTTGGGAAGCCTGGCTGCCAGGTACACTGGCCTGATCCTGCACTTGCCCTGCTGACCACACTGGGTCCCAAGAATTTCTCTCTTCCATCCTTTCAACCAGAGTCAACTTCAAAGGGAGGAAATTAGCGATTCCCTAACATTTAATCTTGTTTCTATTGCCCGACCTACCAAAACAAAGGAGTTAAGAGCACAGAACTGACTCTCACCAGGAGCATAAACAGGTTATTATAGCAATTACATGCAATAAGGCCATGTGTAAAGGGGAAGCCACTAAAACCCACTGAAGCTTTAGGATTGTGCTGCTCTTGAGACCAGCTGGGTTTATGATGCATTGCAAAGGGGACAGGGAAGCAGAGCCTAGAGAAAACCCACACCAGGTGAAGCATCTGCCACACATGCAAATTCTGGTACCAATCTCACAGAAATGACAGTGCAATCCCATCTCCCTGGGCACCGAGGGCAAACAGACTCATGAGAAAGAAGGTCAACATAGACCAGCTCAGTTTCAACAGTACTGAAGTCCTCCCAAATTATTCCAGGCTCTGGCTCCCAGCATAGCAGCTCTGAAGGCTGCAAGCCTCCAGGTAAGCCAAACTCAGCAGCTTGCAGGTGCACAGGGCAGCTGGGTTAGCTCTGGCCTAAAGCCAGAAAGTTGCCACAGAGGATGACAAAGAGGAGGAGAAGCTCCCGAGGAAAGCTGATCTTTGAAAACCCCTCTCCAGAGAAGCAGTGAGCGGTGGAAAAGCCACATCGCAGGCTGGCCCTTGGTCACAGGGGGAGTGAGTGCAAAGCAATCTGCCCACCAGCACATCCCTGCCAGCTGGGCTGTTTCTAAGAGACACAGCAGATGCCACCTACGCTGGTGAGGGCTCAGCTCCCCGTGTGCGGCCCCGGGAGGCTTTGCCCACACAGCCCTTGTGCCTTGGCAGTAGCAGATATTTCACTGCTGCTGGTACAGCACAGCTTTGGACAGCTGGCACTCATGGAGAGAACAAATTCATGAAGGGTGTTTGGCAGACTCCAAACGAGTGCTACAGCAAGGCAGGGAGCAGATCAGAGCCAGTCTTGGGGACTAAAGTGTGTGTTTGAGGTATATAAAAGAAGGGTATCAGCATCAATACAACCTGGGTATCTATGGGTGTAAATCTGGAGTCAGGCACCTTGCAAACTGCAGCGGCAAATGAGCCTTTACTCCAGCAGAGAGAGCGAAAGAGCCACCTGTGAAGTCACAGGACACCTTTGATGCTGCTTCCCTCTGAGCTGAGGCAAGTCTGAGAGAACACTCCATGTCCAGAGGGACATTTTGCAGATGAACAGGAGCAGCAGAGAAGGTGGCACAGAGGGGGCTCACAGCCCTGCTATTTCAATGGTAATTCCCTCTGACTTGCCAGCATTAGAGACCAAACATCCATCGTCATCCTTTGTCTTTTATAGGAAGACCTTCAGCACAGACTTGCTGTTTATTAAAGAGTTTTAAACGCATCAGCTGAAAATTTAAGAGTGCAACCTTCAATTTCTCAGGGCTGTATTTCCCATTCTGGGGTGAGGCCTTGCTAAGTGTCCTCCTTTGAGAGGCAGGTACCCTCTAAGGGGAATGGCACCTACATAATGTGATCAGTCTCCACAAATGACTCAACTTTTAGGGAAAATCTAAATAGTAACAACAAATAGCACGTAATGTAGTTAATATTACAAACAGGCAAGAGGTTTTCCATTCCCTATTTTAACCAGAGCCTCCTGCCCTGTCATTAAATGAGTGGATTTTGTTCCACACTTCCAGCAAGGTCCACTAAAGGATTTTAGAAGCAAAGCTGCAGTTCCTCACTAGCATGGTCCACAATACAATGAAGAAAGGATTTGTGTTACCTGTCCAAGGTCCAGGGTGACGTTGACCTGGTTGAACTCCAGCCCTCGGGAAAGAGGGGGGCTCTGCCACCAGCGCTCTGTCCCATCAATGGCATTTGTGATGGGGTGGGCCTTGTTGCTGTTCGCAGAGGAGCAGATGTCGCAGTACTGGCCCTGGTGGAAAGTACAAAAACAACATTCAACTCTGGCCAGAAAAACGTGGTACAAAGCAGACAGGTATCACAGCAATCCAGAAAACACAGGGTGTAAGCCTGCTGATGCAAATCAAGATACAGAAATTTTTGCTTGCACCAATTTAAAGTGTAGATGCAAAAATGTACATGAAAAGGCTCAAGACCCCCACAACCACCCAGTGTAGAATTTGGGCTGCTCTAAGCAGCATCCCTTCTGAATTTCAGATATGCAGTGAGCATCGGCAAAGGATCCCAGACTCAAAGGACTGGTTATCAGAAGCAGAGGAAGGAGTATCTGAGGGAGAAGCTGCACTGCAATGGAGAGCAGTGGCTCAAACTCCATGGCCAGCAGCTCCTCTGCTGAGGCTGCCACTCACACCCACCCCTGCCGAGCCCAGAGATCCTGACCTGAACCATTCAGTCATTTCTATGGGCTCAGACTGGCAGCTCCTCTGCCCAGCTCCCTGCAATCTGTTTCTTGTCCACCTATTCATTTCACAACATAGCTCTTTCAGCTACGTTTTCAAGCTTAGTCTCGCAGCCAAGTTCCTTTTGCTGATGATGCTGCAATGCAAGGCCAGAAAGGGACAGCCTCAGCTGTCAGCTGGCCAGGGACTGCCATCACTTCTCTGCCTTGCTTTTGTGGCCCGGGGTGGTTTTGTCAGCTCCATGGACACGCCGCCAGAGAAAACAACCCCGCAACTTTAACAGCACCTCCTGAGCAGGATCAGACAAAGACCTGAGCTGTTAGGGGCAATTCTTTCTCTCTCATTAATGGACAAATGAATCTGACCCACGCTCAAAGAAACCTGCAAAGAGCCCTGAAAACTGGCAAATTGTTTTGTGTAGCCACTGTTGTGTCACTTGAATTGCTGCTGCAAACAGCCTGGAAGAGAGCTGTGTTACAGGCAGTTTTCCTTTTAAAGGCGCAGTTATCCCCAGGCAGGAATGCTGCCCTTGCCTGTCCGAGCTGCAGCCAGTGTTAATATTACACCAGGTACAAGATCTCAAGACAGGCAATCCCCTTCCTGCCCCTCCAAGGGCTGAGGCAAGGCAGAGCCACCGCAGAGCGTGTGATTTTCCAGATGCTCCAAACTCTAGAGGATTCTCAGTGCAAAGGAAAGAGATTTCACAGCATTATTCCCCACTGCCATCTGCTTCGTTACTTGCAGGCAATTATGCGACGCAAATTGTCCTGAACAAGAACACTTTTAAATTAATTCCTCTTGAGATGTGAAAATAGAGACAGGCAAGTACAAAGCCAAAGAAAAGGGGAGCTGAAACCATCCAGGTAACCCTGATGTTCATGCAGGGAGCACTCAGTGTACAGAGAGGTCACAAGGCTGGTTTGGACATGCTTCGAGCCAGGAAGGAGAGCAGACCAGATAAAACTGACCCAACTCTTCAGCTCAAACCTTTAATTGGAACCGGTGCAACAGGTTGTGTGGAAATTTCTGCTGCACAACACACAACACTGAGGTGGGGGGGGAGTGAGGCAAGATTACAAAACGGGGCTAAGTAACAAAAAAATAAAGTGCTTTCATGCTTTAAATTCTTGCCACAGATGTAAAAACCATTCTGAACCCAAAGCTCACATTGATGGGAGATGGTCAACTCAAGTTGAGTAAGAGGGGAGTAAAAATTAGGATCAGCTGCTCCACATTTATAATGCTGCTGTTGTCCCTCCCTGGGCAGCCTGCTGGGCTGGGAACACATCAACAGCTGAACCAGGTTTGCTGTTCAAAGAGTGATTAGCCTCTCTGATGCACCAGTTGCTCATTAGTTGTTTCATTAGAGCCAGACCTAAACCTGACCAGAATCATTTCCAGCTATTTGTACTTCAGAGCAACTCAGGCTCCTGCACATTGTGTCAGGTTCTCTACAGGGAAGTTCTGACATCAGCAAGCGGATTTTAATTAAAAAGCAATTGTGAGCTGCAGGCTTAGCAGAGACAGCAGGTTGCCAGAGCACGAGAGGCGTGGACACTACAAAGGTATGGCCACAGAAAGAACTTCAGCAATGTAAGGAGTCGCAGGGCAGCTCAGAGAACATAAAACTGCTACTATCAGAGCAAACTGCAAAGAGGGAGAGATAAGGAGGAGGTTTGAATGAGGGGCAGCTTCCAGAGACCTGCAAGGCCTGATCCTGCTCAGGTCAGCGGGAACTTTGAAGTTTTCCCTGAGCATAAAGACAAGCTGGGCACCCTGCTGGCACCACTCTCAGGGGACGCAGGTGGCTTTGTCCCAGTTCACCCGGCCCTGCCATGACCCACCACCAGCTCCCCTCACCTGATTTATCAGAAAGCCACAGGGAGCATGGGGCTGCTGGGAATGAAGTAAAAAGGGCAGGAAATGGGGTGTAAAAAGTACTGTTTCAGACAAAGTTGCCTGCTTGCAAGCTGCTCCCTGGGCTGTCCCTGCAGCTCAGCTGCTCACACGGAGTTAAGCAGGTGCTGTCTCACCAGGTGTCTTTTCTGTGGGCAACAACAACTTGTCCCAAAACTGTGTTTTCAGCCACAGTTAAACCACTGAAATCCAACACTATCCTAGATGTAAATGCAGAAAGACACGTACAGAGAGCTGCAGCACCAATTGTCACCTGGAGCATGGAGAGCCCTGGGCTGAGGCAGATTCCCACTGCCACACACCAGAGACAGGGCAGGGGATAAAGAGGCGCCAGGACAACTGGTCACCGACACTGCAGGATATCAGAAGAGAATGCCACTTAATTCTGAGACATTCTGGGAAGAAACACCTTCAGATTTCATCTGTTATCAACACCTGGAAGAGTGAGAGGGCCAGAGCTCTGGTCAGTGCCCACACTGCTCGTGCAAGGATAGCTCAGGGCTGCAATTCAGCATGCAAAGCAGTGCCCGGAACACAGGGCTGGGGTGAAGACAGGCTTCAGAGAAAGGCAAAAGCAGCACTGACTTGAAATTGGTCAAATTTGTTATATGTTCTGAAATTCTGAGGTCTGTAACTGCTTCAATTAATGCCAGTAACCTGCCTCACTGTTACACTCCTAATCTGAAATAATCATCTACAACACCCTGCCCCACCCCAGGAGCAGTGCAGGATCCCTGCTGGTTTTGGAACAGCCCGCAGGCACACGGGTGGGATGGGGAACATGAGCACATGGCTGTGCCTTTGCAGAGTTGTCTGTCTTGGAAGACAGATAGTTACAAGCATTGCCAGTAAAGCTTAATGAAAAAAAGGAACCTGTGATCTCTCTTTTGCCTCATCCTCAAGACATTATCATTAAGGTAGGGCTGCCCTCGCTGAGGAGTGAGTTTGACAAGGGAAGCAAACCTCCATGGCAAGTCCCTTTCAGCACACCTCAGCATCGCTGTGCCTCACACATCCTTCCAGACTGAAAAGCCCCCCACAGTTGGAAATGCAGTCTTCTGCCAAAAAAACCCTGAATAAATCAAAGGAAACTCCTTGAAAAGGTTTATAGCCTTCCCACAAGCTGTGCCAAAACCACTGCAAGCATCTTTAGGGCAGCATTACTTCAGAAAACTTAATGATTATTGACATTTTAAGACCATCATGTTTAAAAGTCAGTGAACTCCCTTTTCTGAAGTCTTCTACAATGTCAAATTAAACCAGCAGAAAACAGAGAACTGACTGAACTAATTTATTAGATGATTGTATTAATGTTTATCCTAGGTCTTTAATCAAGCAAATGTCCCTTCACCACCAGAGCACGTGGATGTCTCTTGGAGGGTCCCAAGCGGCACTGTTCAGCATTCCTGATGGAAGCTCCTTATGCCACAGCCCCATCACACACGAGCAGCACTGAGCAGGTGAATGGAGAAGGGAAGGGCCTCTGGGCTGGTGGGACACACAGGCACCGGGGACATGCATGTGGAGTTCATTATTGTTGTTTCAGTCCACTCAAATTGAACACTTCCCTCCCAACCTCCCTCCCTGTTTTAGTCACCGGGTGGTGCCAAGACCCCTAAAGGGGATGAATTGGGAACTCTGACCTCTGCTCTGATGCCTCCTGTTTCCTCTCCTCCCTTTTAGGTGCTGCCTGTGGTCATGGAAAGGAGCCACTACAAAAGGATTTTTCTAAAGCTTTCAGACTGAGTGAAGCCCGCTGGCCTGGGAAGCAGTGCTCAGATCAAAGCCCCCCTGTGCCAGAGCTGCACAGGGGACAGGAGGGGGTCGCTGCAGAATTCCACAGCTCAGGAGCTGTGTTTGGCAGCGGGGGGATGCTGGGGCTGCCCCCAGAGCTGGTACAGCCTGAAGGGTTTCTTTCAGTCACCAGCATCCTTAGTGCTGTGTGTCATGCTGAGCTAGCAGGGTGGCCAGAGCACAGATGGACACATGTGGAGCGATAAATGCACACCCACATTTGCCAGCTTTTCCAAGCAGCTTTATCCTGCCAGTTTTGCTTGGCACATCATTCACGTATTTGTTTGCAAGCGCACCGAGTAGCAAGCAGTTACTTCTTCACCTTTCCTTACTCCTTTGCCTCACTGGAGGCACAATTACTACATCGAGGTCCCTGTAAGCCTCCTGCTACTGGAACTTAAAGCTTGGAGTTACACTATTTTACAGTGCAGCTAAGTGAAACATTGCTTTAAAAGGTGGCAAAACTTGGAGGAGGATACGTCAAGTTTTTGCCATCCAGTGACATCTTCAACCATTTATACTACACAGACAGCGAAATTCCATGTCATAACCGCACAATAGCCGGAAAATTCCTAGTGCAGCACTAACTCAGGAAAATATGGCCAGAATGAGAAAAATGCTTCAGAGACGATCTTGTAACAAAGCCACCCCCACCAAAAGGCCAAGAAAGGCTCGGTCTGAGAAAGCGACAGTTTCCCTTTGCTCATCCTTATTGTTCCATACAACAGGGACAACCCCACTGCTCCACGGCAACAGGTGACTGGCACCGCGACCCTCACAAGCAGCACGCAGAACACACTGGGCAGCAGCTGCCGGCTCCGTGGCTGGCTGCAGGAGCATTTCCAATCAGAGCTGCTCTTCCCGGCTTGGGCTGCCCTCAGGGGGGACACTGGGTCCGGAGTTCCTGCAACTAAACCCGGTGTTTTACAAGCCCGTTTACAACTGCTCTTCCCTCCCTTCAAGGGAGCCATAGCTGTTGCACTGCACTGCAGCTTTCACCGTCTGCATTCCTGGCTGCAAGCTCCCTCTGGGCAGCTTAAAATGGGACCCCTGAGCTAAGTCACCTGACATTCGCTTGTAAAAATCCACCCTCCTAACCTTCCCCTCTGCCCATCCCAATGCCCCACCGAACACACGGGGAACGGCGGAGTTAAAGCACATCAAGGTAAATATTATCACGTTCAAGACACATCAAGGTAAACACTTATCACATTTATCATAACGATTCCCTGACTAGCGAAGCGAATCTGGGTGCTGGTTTGCCCGGGATTTTATAAACGCAGAGAAACTCACAACTTTAAAAATAACGCCCCGGGAACTCAGCGAGCCGCGTTTCACGCGAGCAACTCCTGGCAAGGCTGGGAGAGGACCGAGCACGTGCGTCCCACGGCTCCGCTGCTGCGGGGCGGACCCGGGCAGGGGGATGCCCTGGGACCACCCCTCCCTGAGCCCCCAGCACTGACCCACCCGCGGCTGCCGGGCCAGCTCTGCCCGAGGCAGCCGGTGATGCGTGGGAAAACACGCGCGGAGCGGGGCCCTGCCCGCCCTGCCCCGGGCTGCCCCCGCCGCAGCCTCCGCGGCGACACCGAGAACCGGGGCCGCACAAAGGGGGCTCGGACCCCAGCGCACCCCCGGCCGCGCCGCCCCGGCGAGGCTCCGCCAGCCGCCCGTGCGTGCGCGGGGTCCGTCCCCGCCTCCCCCGGCCCGGCCGTACCTGGATGGTCTGGTTGGGGTCCCCCCCGGCCACCGGGCCCCCCACCAGCTTGCAGTACAGATCCTCCACGGCGCGGCGGCCGCCGGCGCCCGTCGCCTCCTCGCCGCAGGTGGCGGTGGCGGAGATGCGGGTGCCCTCGGCCAGGTTGAAGTAGGGCGGGTGGAGGCTGTGCCCGTTCACATCGCTGGGGAAGGAGGCGGGCGGCCGGGCGGCGGCGGCGGGCAGCGCCAGCAGCAGCGGCAGCAGCAGGAGCCGCGCACCGCCCCGCTCCGCCGCCCTCGCCATCTTCGCTCGGCGGGGCCGGGCAGCGCTGCGGCACCGACACCGGCTCCGCTCCCCCCAGCTCCGCTGCTGCTGCTGCCGCCCCCTCGGCTCTGCCCCGCTCGGCTCTGCCCCGCGCCGCCGCCGCCGCGCTACTTCAGCCCCGGCAGCGGGGAGGGGCCGCGGCAGCCCCGCCGCCCCGATTAACCCTTTGCCGCCCCGGGAACCCCCCTCTGCCCAGCCGGCCTCGCCCCGGGACCCCCCCCGGCCCC
>VZTE01002665.1:774135-809148 GCA_013397775.1 Eulacestoma nigropectus
GTGATGCCCCCCCTCCCAAATAAGCGGGGACGGGATCCCCCGGGAACAATGTGCCCATTGTATCTGCGGGGCTGCGCTGCCCGCGGCGGCCCGCTGGTGTTTTAGTACGTTAAACTCCATTAACCGATAGATCGGGTTATCTACAGGAAAAACTCTTATTACTAATTAACAAAACAGGGGAAGGCTTGACCAAACCCAGTTCGCTCTCCTCGAGATACGCTGTGGGTTCTCATTTAATTTGGGCAGTGAAAATCTTACTTCCACTTTCCCCGGAAAGGATGGCTTTGGGGAAATGAGTTTACCTTCTCACCTAAAGGGGAAGGAACCAGCTCAGCGATAACCCAACTTTCTCCCATCCCTTTGCTGCCCATGGACAATCCCTCCGTGGTGTGACTTGCAAGGACACACGCACTGTCAGGTCTTTATATGCTGCTGGGGGGAAGACATTTTACAGATAAAAACCTGAACAGAAGTATAGAGCAACACATAAATTAACTCATCAAACCACCGCTTCCATTTTCCGGCAAACATGGACTCTTTAAATCCAAGAATTAACTGATACACACAAAATGTTGTGCCTGAACTGGACAAGACTGCTTCTTTAAACTAGGACATACCAAGAGACCTGGTCTGGACTCCAAACAGTTGGATTGCTGCGGTATTTGAACCCCACAGGAAGCAAAACGAGCTCTTAAGCGTCTCCAGGTCTTCACAGGCTGCTGCGGGGCATTTGCTCTTTGCATCACAGCATCCTCTTTGTTTCTTATTTTCTATCGACAGCCTAAGAGGTGCCAGTCCTCTTGGAAAAGTTACTGTCTTAAGTATGAAAAGCTTTAATAAAAACCCCCAACAAACCCCAAAACCACATTGTGATGTGTGTGGTTCAAATACGTAGTTCCACAAACTGAATTCACACAGGGCGTGTACCAGCCAGGCTCTGCAATTACCCCGATTTCAGCGCTTTCAGGGGCTTTCGAAAGATCCCTCTTACTGCATCTGGAGCGCTGTAAATGTATATAAAATGTATATATCGATTCATTGTAAGATTCCCGCGGGGTGCTGCAGGCAGTGGGACATTCACAGCCCTCCGGCCAGGTGCTGCTTGGGAATGCTGGTGGGTGCCGGCACCGGGAGGTGGAGGAGTGCGGGAGCCCCCATGGCATCGGGAGCCAGGGAGCCATCCAGTGCCAGCTGTTTCTCGGGAATCACGTTATCATGACATCAGGACTTGCGAACGCGGGGCGGTGAGAGGTGCCTGGTTCCACATGGTGAGGGAGCACTGAAGCACGGCCGCCAAGCCCATTCACTTAGAAAGACTTCCTAAAGCGCTTTCAGACATCTTTTAACCCCTTCCTGCTCGCCCGTCCCTTTTGGAGACCTTTCCCCTGGTTTCCCCACTTAATGCAAGATCTTATCACTCCGCGGATGAATGTATCCTTTAAAAGCTAAATAGAACCTTTAAAAACAAATTCTTATCAAGAGAACAGGCAGTCTTTGCCCTTTAAACCGTGCTTGAAAATGAGTAGGTTTCCTCTGGGAACAGCCACCTTTGAAAATACTTGTGCTCTGCAGTAATCGTTAACTAACATGTTTATGCACGGCAGACCAATACTCCACAGGACAGGAATTAAAACTTCCTTAAACTTTATCAAATGCCGTATTTAATTACGTACTTACACCCCACGGCACCTGTAAATATGTAAAAAGAGTTAACAAGGAGAGCAGGGCACACGTTAGGAAAATAACTTTCTCCCACCCCCACAAGAGTTTCAGGGCAAAACACTTGGGCCAGTCTAATTAATATCTGTAATCCCTCTAGTGGTAATATAGTTAATCTCCCTTCCAAAATGCAATTAAGGAAAGTGAAATCACAGTTAGCACGTGGGTTTTATGGCACAGACTCAGGAGCACCATGCAGAAAAAAGATGACCCTTCTGCCTCCAGTCGACTGCAGAGCTTCTTTCAAAGACAGTTTGAAGACTGAAATCGTACCTAGGTCACCTGTACCTGAGGGGATCTGAAGCTGTCCAAGAAGCAATGGAAATGGTTTAAAGAAAGAGCATTCTGAGGGTCTTTTTCCAGCACAGGAAGAAAAGGACAGAGGGTTTCTAGCATCGCTAAACATCCAATTTAGAAGTTAACCAAAATGTTGAGGTTACCAACTTGAACTTTTTCCCTGATGCCATCTCTTTTCAGCCACACTCAGGGAAAAAAAGTCGTATTTGCTAATTTGGACTGGACACGAGTCCCATCTGGTCTAACATCTCATCTGAGAGTCACCAGCAGCAAACATTTCCAGTGAAAACCCCCATCGGTGGGCAAGGAATACTCTGCTCCCAAAAAAGATGTTGCCTGATTTATAACAGCTAGAACTTAGCTTGAGTAGTGAAGCCTTTCTTCCATTTAAGAGGTTTTTCTAAGCATAAATTTCAACATCCCTGGAGATTTGCCATTCCTTTACTGCTCTGATCCCTCTTTGAATTTTACTGGTTTCTTGAGCCTTGCAATGGTGCTTCTTGGCTCAGCTTCACAAAGCTGGTCACAGTGACATGCTCTCAAATAAGAGGTGTTGAAGGAGAAAAGACTTTTCATTTTAAATCCAATCCACTACCAGTGAATGCAGAAAGAGCTGGAAAAAAAAAAAAAATCCAGCCTGTAGCATTCCTACTCCAATCTTCTCTGAGCCTACATGTAGTAACACGACCTCAGCCATGGTGTTATCCATCTGCATCCGCTAAAGGCATCCGAGTTCCACTGAAGGTTTTACTTTTGCCTCCCTAAAAACTGTGGGACCATGAGGAGCTTGCCCGAAGCTGCCACCAGAAACCACAAGCTCTTTCTTCAAGCAAGCTGTAGAGTGACGGAAGGGGTTTGGGGGTGTGGAGGGACAGGAAGAGCTTAGAAGAGGTCTGAGAACAAATTGAGTGCATGGGCTCCAAACAACTTATCTCGGTGAGGGAACGCAGTTCTTAAATCTGAACAAAGATTCTGCCAGTTGCAAGTGAGAGTTTTCCTGTCTACACAGACCCTTTTAACCTACAGCAGGAGCACGGGGAAGCATCCCACAGCCAGAAGCAAGGCCTGCCAAGTAAATCAGTGGTGACACAGCCACATTCTGCTTGCTGTGAATAAATTCTCTGGTTTTATATTGTCTGTTACATAGAGAAATGAAAGGAGTTCTCCTCACCCCAGGAAAAGCAACATATGGCCAACGGAGAAAGACTCGTTGCCTTCACTTGCAGTATTTCCTACCAAGGCACCACCACAGCCAGAGCCGTCGCTGAGAGCAGGGCCTGAGCCAAGAGAAATAAGTGAGCATATGGTTCCTGTATGGTGTAGGGTCAGGAACATGTTATCTTAGGGAAGATTTAATCACTTTCCTGCTGCCCTGCTGCAGGCTGTGTGAAGGAATGTGTTTCCTGAGCTGTGCTCTGTGCTGACCCAAGAACTTCACGCCAAGCTCACCATTTATAAGCGTGTTGTGTCTTGACACAAGTGTGTCAGGAGCAGCTACCAGGAGCTAAGAACTAAATCCACGTGAGCTGGAGTTGGACTAACACAAGCCAGAAGTGCAATCAATATCCCTCGAGCACATCTCCAGCTTTATAATTTTACAGTCTCCACAGGCTCTACCTGAGAAGGGTGTAAAACAAACCCACAAAGGGCAGGAGCAGGCTCCATGCGAGGTTTGCACTGCATTTGCTGAGTTCACAGAGGCTCAGGAAGGAGCTCCCCTCCTGTTCGCACAGACCCCCACACATGCACATACAGACAGTTCTGCAAACAGCCCCCAAACAGAGACCCGAAGTACATTTCCCCTGTTTGTTCTTCAAACTGACAGCTCAATTACAGCTTTTTAAACCCTTCTGCATCGGGGGAGCTAGGGCACAGCTTGAATCTACAGTGCGGAAGGACTGGAGGGTTTTGTTGAAGGCATGAGGAATTTGACCGGGATCTGCCTTGGTTTCTCAGACTGGTTCTTATGAACATATAAAGCCAAAGGCCAGAGGGGATGATCAAACTCATCCCACTACCTGCAGTCTGCTTTTATGAAAGTATTCGTAGTGCTGGTTTTGCCATATCAACAGAAATAGTTAAGACTGGACAAACCAGACCAGACTGATAAGGTGATTTGATAGGAAGCAACTCTAGGAAAGACAGGATTCTTTATATCTTTTTTGGAATTGAATTACACCATGTGAAAATGCAACCCCCTAAAACTGCCAAGTGCCAGGGAGCATTAGCAAGAGCTGAGCTAGGGCACATCTGGAATGAACAGTTATTTTTCCTCTCTTGGTAGAATTACTTTAATGTGTTTTATCTTTGTTTTCTTTATAGTGTTCCTCCTTTAACATTTATTCAAAATTGAAAAAGACTGTTTTGAGACAGAGCTGGTCAATTTGCCATGCCCAAGCAGCACCTTTTAGTTAAAACCAAAAGGAGCAGACATCTGTGTTTTGTCTGCTGTGGACGCTTTCACGAAGAGATCAAGAAGATTCATAATGTAGCAGGACATGTTACTCTACACCAGAGAATTCAATTCACTTTAAGGTCAGCCTGTACCTTCCCTGTAATCAAATGGTTCCAAAACCCTCCCAAAGCCAGAACAGGTGTTTCATTCATACTGTCTGTCTACCTGGCAAGGACCCAAATACTTTCTTTTAAAGCCTAAACTCTGTATTATTCTGGGGCACATGGAAAACATACATAAGTGCTGTCTCCCAGGCACGCTTCGGGCTCGGTCATCATTAGCTACGTGTTTTTCTTTGCACAGCTCAAACAGGAACACAGCTGCTTTTATGTTAATAACTAAATCATGCTTTAAATGTGCCACACAGCCCTGCCTTCAGCCAGGAGGACCCTGCAGATTTAACGAGCTGACATGTCAACAGAGATCAGTTCACCCACCAGAAAAGTGCAGCTACTCCTGGGGTGAGCTTTGGTAGCTGTTTAGCACTGCAGGAGGACCAAGAGCGCTGTGTCAAGTTGAATCCACGGAGGAAGCAGGGGGATGAGTGAATGTGCTCGGGGTGAAAAGCAGTGCAATGCTGGGGTTAACACACCCGCTCGAGTGTGACAGAGCACGGGGGGCAAACTGGAGACACACAGACAGAATGTGCTTTTGCTCCTTGTCTGAAAGGTGGGACACATCCAGGACTGCGAATGGGAAACTGACTCAAGCCTGACTCAGAGAATAGGACTTCTCCTACTATGTCATTGTAACTTCTTTGAATGCCGGGAAGTTCATCCTCCCACAGATTACTTCACCCGGGGTTGTTTCTGTGCCCTGTGGCTATATGCACATAAATACTCTTCAGGCATGGGGTCATGACATACCCTTGCTGGCTTCCACCAACATCACATCACATCTAGTTTTCCAAAACCTAGGTGGAAATTACTGGTAGCAGATAAAAACCCAGTAGCACTTCTAATCTCTGTCAGACAGGATAGTAGCATTGCCATTTTCCTATGAAGTCGTGTTTCATTAATGAGAAACATTACACAGCTGATGAAAAGTGTAATTAGGAACAAGCAACAGACCCCAGAAGCATTACAAATGCCAAGCTGGCCTAGAGGAAGGAACATCTCAAGCAATATCCCACACCAGCAGATGCCCTTTTATTTTCACACGTCTTTTCCCAGTCCAACACACAGTGGCTGTGGCTCCCCAAGGGAATCACCAACAGCTCTTGTGTCAGTGACAAGGAACACAGTTAGAGGAAGGTGCACAGAGCCAGCAAACACACTGGTGACAGCCACAGCCCTGAGGTGTGAGGGTGGGCCCTCTGGCTGTCGCTGTCCCCCAGTTTGAGGGCACCAGCCTGTACTGGTGCAGGTTGTGCTGCAGCCACTCTGAATGGAACCTGGCACAGGTTCCAGAGCTCTGCTGCTCTGCATCTCAACATGGATGAGTTCATACCTGCATTTTCCATTTATTTCAAAGCTGGAAAAAGGGGATTAGTTGCTACCCAAGACTCTCCTCAGGGCACAAGGCAGTGCTGGATGACAGACAGAGTTTAGCTCCAGCTGCGCATTGTGGGCTCTGCCTATGGGAAATGCTTTACCTTTTTTTTCTCTCTGGGATTCATTCAATCCAAGCACAATATTGACAATCAACTCTTCTTTCTGAGATTCCCAGTCCTAATCCGTGGGACTTGCAGAGGGCAAAAGCATTGTAATGAAATATTAGCAAGAGTTGCCTTGGTAACTGGCCAGATGAAGCCCTCTTATATTCACTGAAGTCCTCCCAGCGTGACTAATACCTCCTGGGCTGTAGTTACACCAGTCTGAACGTCCTGAATGCATGACCAAGTCAGCAGAGCAAACACACTCAAGCCCCATTTACACAGTTATGGCTTAATCTGATTATTTGTAGTTTCACCAAGTGCAAGAGAAATTTGTGGAGCTTCACTCTGCAGCTCCTCACTTTCATCTCGCCTCTCTCAATAACACAGGCTAGGCTTTCCCATCCTGCAATTCCTAAGACAGAAAAGGCAGCAGCCTAACAGCTGAGCTCAAATTGCAGTCATCTGTTAAAATGCATTTGGTAACATTTTCTTTATCCTGTTAACCTTCCCAGAGAGTGGAACACGTGGGGAATGCTGAGAGCCTTCATCCAATGCAAAGTAAGAAACACTCCATGCACGGATCTCAGCAGCCCCTCTGCCACAAAATCCAGATCTGACCAAGCCTCTCCCTCACGTCCCTCCCAGGCTCCCTGGCACTGCAGGCACACGGGTCCCCATCTGCTGTGTGCACCCTGAGGTGCTCACGTACGTGCTGCTGACCGTGTACAGCTTCAGGCTTGCACAAAAGAGAAATTCTCTTGTTTGGGCAGGTGCCTGCGAAGAAAGCCCTGGATTACAGCCCTGCTGTCCCCAGGAAGGCTGGCACCATCCCACCCACAGGGCAGTGGCAGCAGGGGAAGCTTCATCTTCAGCTCCTTTGTAGACTGCAGCTGACAGCCCAGAGTACCATCACTGCTCCAGACCTGGGCTTGCTCCTTGTGCTGGCTCCCTCCATCCCAGCTGTCCACCCCAAGCCTTAATTTTCCTTTTGTGAAGCGCCTGTCACAGCCAGCACTGAGGATTTATAGGTCCCAGAGAGAACAACTCAGTGCCCTGATCCTCCCTACTTCTCACTCTTGCTCTTATTTCTGGGAAAACGATTCATTTCCCTGAGCAAGATCAGGGCAGAGTGCCTGCAAGAGAGGAGGGCTTGCAAGAGCAAGAGTTGTCATCTTTCACCAGCACCAGCTGACTCATCCACTAAATGCACACCACAGGCTGGGAGCTCTGCATAACAGGGATATTTGTGTCTTTCTGTAGTGTTTGTTCCCTGTGTGCAGCGCATGTCAGATTTCACACCTGTGTCCACCATTGATAAGAACAACCCATGGTTTGGGCTCCATATCAGGAAAAGATTTTATATATTTCCATTGTCACAGCCATTAATCTGAAATCTAAATTACTTCCTATTTGGGAAAGCATCTGAGTTTTTTTCCATGCAGATTATTTCTACAGTAGCTTAATAGGAACAGCCAGCTGTTTTGTGCTTAAAAATAATTCCCTCCAGTAGGAAGAGGTAGCAAATAGGAAAATAGGTGCTTTCTCCACAATAGAAGAGCTATGAGCCTGTTTCAGACATCACAGAGAGAGATGGTGCCACAGCCAAGAACTTAAATTTTGTCTGAGACTCAAATCCCTTCGCTACTTCTTCCCTGCATGACCTTGGACACATCACTTAACTTTTTCTTTGCCTCTCTTCATCAACTCAAAATGAAAAGATGTAGCAGTGCTGGGGGATGATAAGAATAAAAGCTGTAAGATGCTCAACCATCCAATGTAGGTGCATTTTTAAGTTTGTAAAAAATTGATTTAATGGCTAAGCCCTGCTTGGACCCCATTGGTCCAATAGACTTCAGTGAAAATCCCACACATTCTGCCCAGACTCTTCAGTTCACCTTCCAGGAGATCAAACAGCAAGCACAAAAACTGGTAGCGTGTCAGGATTTACGCAGATCAGAAACGCAATGGGCCCTAAACTCAGCTCCAAGGGCTGGTGGATGGAAAAGTCATGACCAGCTCTCATCTCAGGGCAGCCTCAGGGGTTTTCCAGGCTGGGAGTTCAGGAGGTTGCAGTGGGATGTTTCTCTACAAACGGCCTTGCTACGCTGGAGAACCTTGGATCATCCCAGAGGATGAGCTGGAGTGCAGAACAGCTGCAGCCCTGGAGGTCAGGAACCCTTTTTCATACCAGGGGGAAGCACTTTGGGGTCCTTCAGTGCAAAACTCTGAGTGCAGTTTTCCAGCCATAACACTTCAAATAAGGCAGCTGGAAACATAACAGAGAGTAGCCCTGGGCTTGTTCTTTGGCTACTGGTTTTCCCTTGCCATAACCTCCAATTTCCTCAGCACTTTAAGGAAGGTTTATGCTGTGCATTACCTTTGTACAGTCCAGGTAGCCCAAGAAATCTTAAACTCAATTGCCTGGTTTGCTGGGATAGATCATGTTATTGCTTTTAAATGCTCTGCATTCATATAAAGGATGATATTTTAAATAACGAAAAAAGAAACCTCATAATCACACCCAGGCTATTTGTGGGGGGTTTCTTCTCAGTTTTCAAAGATCCTTGAAAAGCTGGCAAGGAAACCAAAAGCTATTTTACTTTCTTTAGGAACACCAAAGGGAAAAAGGTACTTTGCGGATTAGGAGATTAAAATTACAAATACACCATCTGATGATTTTATAGCAATTAAAGTAATTAACTTGATTGTGTGCTACCATTTCAGCTGGCTTGGGCTTTTAGAATCTTATTTAAAGGAGCCACATTATTAAAGAACCTCAGATGTGGACTTACTGCTGAAAGGTATCCACTCTAGATTGATCCATAGCTCTGAACTCTTAAGGACTCCCAGGATGAAAGCCATTTGGAAACTCCTTATGTGATTTATGCATGTAGTGCCTGACATCTCCATCTTCATGGCAGGGGATTTATTCCGTGCCTAATGAGGTGAAGGTCAGGCCTGCCACGATCGTTGTGGAAGCAGAGAGGGTATGGGCGTGTGCCCGTTGGCATTCCTGCCTTGGGCTCTGCACTTCAAGGATGAGGTATGAATAAAGGAATTTAATTAGTGCTTGCCTGCTTCTGTTCAACAGCTCTAGAGGGAGGGATGCAGAGACAGTGCAATAAGGAAGATCTGTGATTTGCATGCTAATAAAGGCACACACACTTTCTCTGGACAAGCCTTGACTTGATACCAAGATTAGAACTTGCACTAAACCCAACTGTGTTCCAAAGTGAGCCTGCCACACACAGCAGCAGGAGTTTCACAGGGGTTTAAAGTTAATTACACTCTATTCTGCTTCTGCTCTTTAATGTCTCCCTGGCTGTTCCCCGGCCTGCAGCTCCCTGAAAAAGCAGAGTAAGTGCTTTGGGGTGTTTATCAAATCCTTATTATTACAGGCACTCGCTGGCTTTGGGAGAGGAAGCGTCAGAGTCCCTTTTGCTGTTTGTTGATGGTGTTTGGGGCTGCAGGGAGTGGAGGGGACCCTCTCCCCACACAGGAGGGACCGAGGCCGTGGCTTCACAACGTGTTGTCTTTGGCAGCAGCAGCACTGGCACAATCAGTGTTCGCCCTTCTTCCCCTTCTGGTTGTGCCAACAGAACCATTTGTGGAACCAGGTTGGGAACTGACCCAGCTATAAAAAGGGTTGTAAACAATTCTTTTACAGTTTATTTTTTTAAGCTCTCTTAACCCATTTAAGGAATAGCCCTCCCTGTGAGACTGCACAAGTCAGGCATCTGGAAGCACAACTATTTCTGTGCGACGCTGTTAACACAGGTAAGCACTGCAAGCTGCTGAAAGGGACGTCCAGCTCTTGCTGATTTAAGGCAGGAACTCCTAATATTAGGAGCAATGATGTATAGCCAAGTGGAGTGTCATTAGGGCAGAACTGAAAGCGATCCATCCGTTTTGCAGGAGAGAAAGACAGGTCAATGCACTTAGAGCAGAGTTTTTAATTCTCAGAGCACGCATAAGCTGTGCTGTTTCAGCCAGCCTTACAGATCTTGTCAGGGCAAAATCCCAAATGTTTTGCTGGAGTAGTCTCCAGCCAAATTCAGATTTTCAATGGGGATGACTGAGTTAGTCAGGAAAGATAAATGAGCTGCAGTAATCAGCAGCAAAAGAGGAAAAAAAACCAAAATATTTTAAGTGCTTATCTGGAGTCTGGATTAAGTCCTTGATTTTCCTGAGTTTCCTATGTGGTCTTGGGAAGGATTGCTTGCTTGCACCCCTGTTTCCCAGCTGGAAAGCAGATACAGTCAGACTGCAAACACATGGAAGTAAAATACTCTCCTAGGATAACAGGAAGAAGACTCAGCAACAGCTCATGGCATCAGCAGAGGACAGGGAGCTTGTACCCACTGCAGGGACAAGATGGCAGCGGAATCTCACAGGAGTTTCAAAGCACAGCCATGTTCTCAGGGAAGGTTCTGGGTGGTCTCTGATGCAGCTTACATTGATAATTTGCAATAAAACACCATCTTGGCAATGTACCTCAAACACCTTCCTACTAAATGAAAGCCTGGCTTTGTCCCTGGAGCTGTTCAACCTGACACAGCTGCTCTGAACACAGTCCAAAGGCCCTGCAGAGGTGGGAGGTACATGGGAAAACCCTGCAGAAGAGTAGGTGAAACAACCTCCTCATTTCCCCCAAATCCCTCAGCTCACAGCCCAGGCATGGCTTCTGCACTGGTGGTTTAGCCACGCCACAAGTGCTTGATGGGTTTGTTCCCTGTGGATATTCCCTGTCCCACTGAACCACCTGCACCAGCTGGACTTGGGGCCTTCATCCCCCAGCCACATTCCATCCCAAAGGATGGGACCATCTCTTGTTGAGTGCATTTTCCCCTTCTCCAAATTGCCTTACTGCCACCAATGAGCAGAAACTTAATTTCAAATCCAGCAAATCTCCCACATACACAGTGGGCTGGATTTCCCAAAGGCTGCAGCTGTCATAACCCAGTTCCCAACTATCCCATTTTTGGGAAGATCCACCTTCACATGTTTTAACCCCAGAGCATTTCCCAAAGTGTACTAAAGGACTGAGTTTAGAGGTTTGTTTTGAGAGAGATGTGACTTGCAATCTGCATTTGTACACTGTGAAGTGGTTACATTTTAAGGTAAATTGTGAACTTCTGAAAACCAGACGTGCAGCACGAGACACAAGAGCAATAGCTGTGTTTGGAAGTGCTGCCCTGCACGCAAAAGATTGGGAAACAAGGATTCCACATGAATACTCCGAAATGTGTAGGATGACAGAGAGTTGCTGTTCTGCCAGAGAGCAACGATGCTTTGGAGTCAGAACTCGTTCCCTGAGAACACCACAGCACCACCCGAGCCAGCAGTAAATCTCTGAATTCTTTGACAAGTACATACATCCTGTTACTCTGCTTCACAACCGCGGAAATCGGGGCGAGCAGCAGTCGTTTGCACAAGGTTACAGTCAATCCATGCCAGACTTCTTCAGAGATACTTGGAAATCCTCCACGAACATCTCCAGACAACAAGTTTGAAAGGAGGTGAGCTGGGGAATAGCACAAGCTCCACCAAGGAAAAGGAATCCCTGCAGAATTCCTCAGGAATGCAGAAAAACCTTACAACTCTTCCCAATATTTTTTCTATGCTTTTGGTGATTACTAATCTTTATGAAGTTTACATTCCATCTATCATTTTTATAACCAGAGATCAGAGAGGGATTATGACGGGGGTTGCAAGCTATTCACACAGAGACCCTGTTTATCTAAGCAAAGAGAGCAGCTCTTCTACTTTAACCATTTATAAGGTGGCAGAAACACCATCTGGGACACGTGCAAAGCTAATTTGTTGTCCTACACCAGAAATTTAGGTGGTGCCATTTATATTTTGTCAGGAGCATCTCTAATACACCGCAGTCACAACAAGGACACGCCCCAGCAGATTGTCATTTTAACATCCAGTTCACATACAGCTTTTCTTTTTTTTTTTTTTGTTTTAAATCAGCATCAATAATTGCATCCCTTCTCCCACACTGGGAGTCTGCTGGGAGCTGGAAGTGCTCTGATGATGGAGAGCTGTGACCCCAGGACCTCTGGCAGTCATAATTTAGAGAAGTCACAGCACAGATCTAAATTCATACTAAAGGTCAGATCATCCCTTGGGGGCTCACTGCGGCCAGAGCTCGGCCACAAGAGAACTGGGCTGCCCAAATTGACCAGAAAGGAACTGAAATCCAGCCCCCTCAGCTGGATTTGGTGTGTCTCAATCACCCATGCCTCGCATGAAAAGGTTGGTTACTTAAGATGTGGCTGCCACCTCTTAATGGTAACAATGATGTTTGAAAAGGTTCCTTTGATCTTCAGCAAACACTACAGCCCTGATACCAGAAATACTTGAGCCACCCAGATTCCACTTCCGCGGAGCTGAGATGTTAAAAGAAAAAAAAAAAATTAAAAGAAAATAAACACCAACAGGCAAAACAAAACAACAACAAAAAGAGGAGCAAGAATTTAAAGAAAAAAAAAAATCTGTAAATATTCCGTGGCTAAGAAATGAAATTGATTCCCCGATGCACAGCAGCAGCCTCTTAAGTGTCAGTAAGAACAGTATCTGCTTTAATCCATAAAATTATATGTAATAAGAACAAAGCAATTGATGAGGAGAAGGGAAAGGGACCTCGGGAGACGTTTTGGAAGAGCAGGGGGTTCCAGGTTGCAGCAAAAAGGGAGTCAGGAATCTAATGCTTGTGAGGTCATAGTGCAGACTTCCTGAGGAGTGGATTTGCCCCCAGTATTTTCTTGCAGAGAGCACCGATACCTTTGAAGTGCTGTATAAATTATACAATAACCATGAAGAGTGGGACTTACTGGCCTGATAGAAAGTCCTTTAACTAAGTACTTTACCCTAATTTAAAGACCACTCCCTCTGTACAGATACTCGAATGTTACTTCAAAAGAAGCTGGCACCCACTCATTTCTCCTACCAGGTGTGTTTTTTCCCTCCTGCCTAGCTATTACTTCTGTTGGCATCTTGCAGCTCATACCCTCAGGAGGCACAAAGCCTGCCCAGCCCACCTTCAGTCGCTCCAGCGGGGTGGGATTGCAGCTTTCCTGCCTGTGCACAGCCAGGAATGGGCATGGGGCTCTTCTTTTGTGCTTTGCTCTAAGATAAACCACAAGACTAAGCTGCTATAGCATCTGGAAACCAGCATTAAATAGAAAACCTGAACATCTTTAGTTGATGGGGAGAGGAAGAGTTACTTCAAAACAGAAACCGAGAGCCCCAACATTTAGGAAGGAGATGCCTGCTTGCAGGTCTGGGAGGTGCTCTGCCTCCCACAAAGGTGACCACAAATCTTCTGAAACAGCTCTTAACCACCCTCAGCATGACCAAATCCAGCACTAGGGATCCCTCTCCAAAAGCAGATCTTCTGTGGGTCTGGGGTGCAGTGTCAGGACTCCCAGGGCAGGGAGGAGCTGTGCTGCTGCTCCCCATAAGGGGAGGAGGCTACAACACACCCCTACAGCAGAGAGCTGAGGCTTTCCAGGGCACCCTCCACACACTCCCCACTCCCAGTCCTGCAGGTATGAACACCCCCAGCCCCTCCCCACCTCCCCCACAGCCCACTGTTGCATTTGCAGTCAGAAACCAGCCTTGGGGACAACCGCAGACAGCTCCGGAGGCAAAGGTTACAGGTGTGCCCCATGCTCCCTCCTGGGTGAACCCACGGAGCCCAGGGTGACAGCTTGATGAATGACATGCCACATGAAGGCTGGCAGCTTCTTTGCCTGGGAGGAGCAGAGAGGTTCAAGAGCATTTTTCTCCTCTGAAATCATCTCCCTGCCTGCCTGCCATTTCTAGCCCCTGCAGCTCTGTTTTTTTCTCCCTAATAAAATGTTTTCAAGACAGAACATACCAGGAGAAGATCCTCTCCTTGAGATGAAGACAGTCAGCATTCCAAGGGTTTCCACACTTCATGGCTGGTTGTTTTCCCATTCACCTCCTGGCACAACAAGGCAGCTGTGGCAAAGGGGACAACTGCCACAGGTGACCTGGCACTTCTTACACCTTTCACAGCTGGGCAGGAGAAACAGGAGGGAGAGGACACATCCTCATCCCACAGATCCCTCCTGGTTCTTCAGAGCACTATAATCTGTGCATATCTGTTTTCTCTTCTTCCCAGTTTGGGTACTGGCTGGAGCTGGAGGCTGGTGATTACCCTTCACTTCCAGAAGGGGTGGGAGCAGAAATCACAGAAGCACAAGCCATTAACTCCAGTCCCATCCATACTTCAGGCAAAGCAGAGAGATCTGCCTTATGAAAACATAAGAGTTTCACTTCAGAGTCCTTTTGTCCCATTGACAAGAGGCATTCTGTCAGCTAGAGACTCCCCAAGCACATCAGCAGCCATGGATCAAACCCAGGGATCTGCACAGCCCCACCATGCAGCCTCAGTTCCTCACCTCACCTCAGTTAAAAATTTAAAGAAAAAGCCAGGATCACGTAGAAAAACACTATTTTTTTAAAATTAAAGAAGTGAAATAAGCAAGACTACAGGATTCTTTTTATCAAGGGAAAAAAGCCAAGGCAAGAAATACCAAGGAAGAGCCTAGCACCTGAAGCTGCAGACAGCTGTGTTGTAGCAGGGACACAAACAGATGGGAAAGGACGGCCTGCAGCTCTCCACCACATCCAGAAGGCCCAGTGCCCATCCCCCTCTGTTTTGGCAGTTTCAAGTGACATATCTGACCATGGCTCATAAATCTCAGCTAAGCAGGGCATTTCCTTAGGCCCTGTATCTTTGTTTAATCGCTGTCTGTAGACCACGCTGACTTCCCAGGTCCTGCATGCAATAGCTCAGCAGTTCCAGCAAGTGACAGGAATGAATGATGACCCCATGAACCACCCCATGGCCCTGTGTACCACTCCAGGGCCCCATGATCCACCCCACAGCTCAGGCTGCCGCTGCCTTTGCTCACACACAAGAGGCATCTGCACCCACCCAGTGCTCCTGATCAGGGCTCACAGCAGTGCCCCATGCCAGGGGCTGCCTGGACAAAGGTTCACTGTTCCATACATCCTCTTGTGTGGTTTCCCATGCACCATCTCCCATGATGACAGAGATTAAACGAGTCATCCTTTAGCAAGGGTTTAGCTGGCCAAACGCAACCTCACGGGGGCTCTCTGGTTGTAACTCAAGCTACTTAAATCTGTTCAAGATTCCCCTCAGCCAAAGAGGGTTTAATTTAAAACTTATGCTGGGCTGTTATCGCACCTTTCAGAGCAGATTTGATAAAACCCAAAGTGCTATAAGACCCAATGTGGTAAAAATGAGTTTTCAGGAAGGTGCCTAAGTCTGTCAGCCAAGCCGTCTGCTCTTCTGAGAGAGCAGGAATCTGCCTCAAAATGCACCTCGCTTAGATCATGTCTTATACTAATCCATGGGAAAAACTTGGTATTAGCACAGGACCCAGTAGCGAAGAGTTTAACTTGTCCATGTCTGGGGACTGTTCTTTGAGTTTTCAGCGCGCGCCTGCTATTAAAATCCTTTTGCTGTAAATAGTCCAAAATCAACTATAATTTTAGCCTGTGACTCAAGCAGAATTTAAAAAAAAAAAAAACAAACAAAAAACCACCACAAAAAACATTTTAAAAGCAAAACAAAAGATGCTTCACTTTCACTTCTGAGTTACAAAGCAGCTGAGACTGGACTGGGGGAGGGGACACCAATTCACCTACAGAAGTAATGAATGAGGCAGTAGCTTATATTTCGTGAGTTTTGAATATATTGGCCATGAAACTCTAGGGAATACAGTGTCCCATGCATCCTGGCATTTCCCATCATTGGATGATTCCAGCCTAACGTTTAAAAATTAGAGGTTGGTGTTTGCATGGGATAATAGTTTAATCTTTTTAACAATGGAACTGCCTGGCTGGCAGCAGTGGGGAGGATTAGGTATTAAGATGCAGTTTTATGAATGGGGACAATCAGTCAGAGCTGTCAGGATGGTTTTGTTGGGATTATCAAAGTAACATCCAGAAGTGAAGGTGTTCATAGGAAACCAGATGCCAAATGCAGCAGGGCTTTGCCTTGCAGCAGTTAGCAAAAAGGTGAAGATTCGTTACAAAAGAAACTCACCGTGTACAGACATAGACATGAAAATATTTGCAAACAGAAATGAAAAAGGCAAAGTAGACTGTCCTAATGTCACTTCCAGAAAGCATCTAGTACAGATCTCCCACTTGTCCCCATCCCACTGGCTACCCTAACCCATGCTGAGTATTTACCCCAACATAAACCCATTAAAAGCGGTGCCCTTTGTGCTAATGAACACCACACCAGGACGTGCTGAGCTGCTTCTACGTGCACAGGACTCGTATTTGGGCAATAAAGTGCACAGGCTGTTGTATCATGTTTGCCTCCACACCTGCTCCTCCTCTGGGTGAAACTGCTTGGAAGGGGCTGTGCAGTCTCAGCTAAGACACAGCCATGCCAGGATGAGGTGCACTCAATATTAATTTCTGACTTGTGTCCCCTGGACCAGTTCCTGAAGCAGGCATCTCTCCATTCAGCTCAAAGACATCACACTTGTCCGAGTACAAGTTGATCTTTCAGAACACTTGGGAGGGAAAAAACCCCCACAGATGGTACAAAAAGGATATTCTCAGTTGCCTCCATTCCCAACACTGCAGCAAAACTAGAAACACATGAGCAGGTGAAGTCAGAGCACACGGGCAGACGCGGTCTGTCATCAGCACAGCACAAATGGCCCCTACAATTAAGAGCACAGGCTCTGTCTGGTTCTGGCATCATTCATTTCTGATAGCTGCTGCCATGCAAGATGCTGTAGGTGAAACTAAACCTGGAAAACCATCATAATATATCACTTTTATCCCAATATCTGAAGTGAAAAGTATGCTTATGCTGGAATGTGACAATTTAAGTGTTGTTCCTGTCAATCTCCAAAAGCATTTGCAGTCAAATTGAGCTGCCCAAACTTCTCTACTCCATTTGAAAATTTATGAGTAATAAAAACGGTGTTAGATGATGAGCAGAGGGGACAGGTGATGCTGAAATGAATTAGCATGTGAAGTCTTGGGGACTTCTCCGTACCTCCTCACCCTGCAAGCACCTGTCCCTTGTAATATTTTGATATATGTTGTCTTGGTTCAGAAGAACAGAGGCAAGTGGAAACAGCAGGAAAAGTGTGGTGCCTGAGCATGTCTGTGTCTAAACAGGGTGAAACACTGGGGTGGAGGCAGGGAAGAGAATAGGTTTAGGGGGAGTTCCCTGATGGGTGACCTGCAGAGCCTCTCCTGCGTGATGGTGGTAACCAGACAATTCCCATTACGTGGGGGAATGACTTCTTCCCTCCCCACTGCCTCGCTCAGAGAGCACACTGTGTTCACCGCCTGTGCACTCCCATCCCCACACACCCTTTTTCCATGTGGGAAGCTTGAGGGCGGCCAAACAAAGGGATTTTTCAAATTTCATGTACTGTAAGTGCCGCAGCTACAAACAAGATGAAAACAGAACCCAGCCTCTCTCTCCTCTCCAAACCCACTCCTGCAGAGGCACTGCCTGTGCCAGTGCAGTGGCACATCCTTTATCTCTGCAAACAGGGTCCTCAGCTGCCCATTCAGCCTGGTACACCCAGCACAGGCTGTAGTTAATCATACACTGCAAGAACACAGCCCTCTTTGTCAGAGCCCTGCGGGTGTAAAAGACTCTTCAGGGAAGGGGTGGGCATCACTTGGAATTATGACACTCACAAGGGTCAAACACTCCTTGTTTCCCTTCCTTTAGTCCCGTTGAGCCTGTGCACCACTGTGGAAAACCTGCATCTGCCTCTGGGCACCGAGCAGGGCAGTGCCCACAGAGGGGACCCTCCCCACAGTGCCAGGGCTGGGCTCTGGATGTGGGCAGGCTGGAAGCAGTGGCTTGTGGCCAAGCACACTGTGGCTCTGGCTCCCTTCCCCAGCAAGGGACACCTGTGCATGGCACCAGGAAACTGGGAGAGGGCTACTGGCTCACCAGTCACTCCCAGTACTCTTGTCTTGGAGGGAAAAGCGTGTCACCAGTGCTGCGAGACTGGCTGTCACTGAAGCCACTGGTTGTCACTGCTGCCTTGGGTGTATAATATCTGTGTCCACATGAGCCTGGCAGCACCCCTTCAGCACAGAGGGGATGGAACAATTTGGATTTTCCAAATTTTTGGATTGCTCTCTTGAACACTGCAGTGTTCTTTCATCCCTTGCCTTCCCACTGCATATATGGCCTCTGGGTTTTTGGGATGGGGCTTAAATCCTTCATTAACAGAGTGGGGTTTGATGTAAACTCCATCAGCCTCTTCTCAACCAACTATATCATGACATTTCCGCTCCTTAACTCAATATCTTCTTGAAAACTTAATTATTTTGCCTGCTAAAGTGCAGCAACTCAAGCAACAGCTTCTAGAAGTGCCTCCTTTGGGACTGGACATCAAAACAGCCCAAAACACTCCACAAACACTCCCCACATTGCTTGTGTTCAATCACAAATCTTATGGGGAAAGCCCAAGTCACGGTGGCCTGAGGCAAAGCCCAAGTGGCCATGGTGACACCAGAGTTGTGTGCACTCCCAGAACGGTGTTTTCAAACTCAGAAGTGAGGACTGAGCTTATGTTGGCGTGGGCTGGTAACTGACCACAGGCTGCCCTGTGGGGGCCGACCCACTGTCATCCCAGGACCTACAGCAGCCAGAAGAAATGTGCGTGGGCAGAATTCCTGCTTCCACAACTGGCCTCAAAAATCAGATAATACCATGGGAAAATACAGGGATGACCCCTGGGGAAGCAGTCCTGTATCCCCAACAGCCTTCTTGAGAGTGGCTCTAAAGCTGTCACCACTGCACGTAATGCCCCTGGGTTTCTGTAGCTGCAGTAAATGCTGAATTATTTGAGAGCTGAATCCCAAACACATTGCCTGGACCTGAGCAATTAGAGAGAAAAAGAAGTATATTCTACCAGCCAACTGTTTAATTGTCGAGGGTATTAAGCACAGCGTGCAGCTAATAGCAGAGCTTGGGATTTTCAAGACAAGCCATTCTCCCTGCTCTGTTTGTTGGAAAGAATCAGAGAAATATTGGGATCATGACTCATTCCCGTCAGTACCACCCCTACTGTGGGGTGGGATGGAAATGCCACTGTTCTGGGTACGTGCTCTTTGCTGTGCTCCCGAGGGAAAGAGTGGACTTTCAAGAATCGGGCAAGATTCCCATTACGGAGAGAATTCCCTTGGTAGGTTCGTACTACCCCGTTACCATAGTTGGCTTTCTGTCATCTCCCTGAGCCTGGGGATGTGCAGAGCAGAGGTTTTGGTGGTGTGGAAGAGGGCAGAGCTGAGCCCTGTGAGATCTCACACTCCTCTGGTGCTGGAAGCTCTCCAGGGAGATAATGCTGTCGCTGAGCGATGAGCCCACTAGCACTGCTGACACAGCATTTCTTTTCAAATGTAAACAGTTGTTCATGGTCCAAGAAAGCATTTCACACTGCCCAGCCCAGACATTTTAAAAAAACCCCTCCTCTCCCCGAGTCTAGTTTAAGAATCTCAATTTAATTTCCATTAAGTTAATGAACTTTAGTGTTTATCTTCATTTTGCTTTCTGGACCATCTTTGGAGTGTATCTCAAGTTTTCCCCTACAGACTTCGTGAGCAGAAATGCAGGTTTTTATCAAAAATGCAAGAGGAAAAGGAAGCTAGAAGTAAAACATCTGATACTGCAAGACATGATAAAATCACGGGAGCTGGCAGAACTGGCAGGCTGCCCTCTCCTCCTCCAGCCCTGGCCTATGTCCCTTTGTGAATTGGCCTTTGTTTGCTACAGATTCACTCTAGCGGTTTCTCACACCAGAAATTAAGCCCTATTTTATCCAAACCTGGCCCAGAGGGCCTTTGGCTCCCAGCCAGAACATACAGAGCATTTCTTTTTATTTGCTCTTCTTTTCTCAGTCTCTCTCCCTGCAGGGTACTGTTATTATTATTATTATTTTTTTTTTTAATCTTGCATTTTACTGATTAAAGTGCTTACACTCATGTTGATACATTTGTTTTGTGGTGCCTTTGGGGTCATAAGGAAGCACAAATTATTCTGGATTGAAAGGTCACTGGGAAAAGCTGAGGAGAAAACCGGGATTCTATCAGGCATTCCTTTGGTACTGACACATGGGCACTGATATCAGCCTGGTGATGATTCAGGGCTGGGTGGGAAATGGCATTTGGATAAAATGAGATGGGCTGTGATGTGACTGTGGAGGGCTGAGGGAACAGGCTGTTATCAGCAGAGGACGTGCTGTGTGTGGTGGGACAGGGGTCCTGTCACAGCTGCTGCAGAGGAGCGGGGACGTCGCAGCCCAGGGGCTCGGCCAGGCTGTTCCCTGAGCCCACCACAGCACGCTGCCATCTCCCTCAGTGCCACAGCCTTAAAATTGCAGGCAAACAGCACTCAGTGGGCTGGCCTCAGCACAAGCCTTGCATTCCAGGAGGCAGACAGATGCCTGACACCAGGACCAGTCCCTCCAGACCTCTGCCACATATGACACCTTCATCTGTACCCAGGTGCATCCAGTCTGGGCCAGACCTCTTGTCCTACCTGGACGTGTCCATGCTGCAAGCTGCTTCCCACAGGGCTGCTCCTCTCCTGCTGCACATCCTTGGTGTCTTGGCTTTGCTCCCAGGGAACTTCCAGGCTGCTGCTGTACATCACCACCTTCCCGAGGGCAGGCAGGAGCCCTGTGCTGTTTTGCTGCTGCCCTGAGAATTAAGGAAACATCAGGTGAGGAATCTCTAAGTGGAGACTGGTTGAGCAAAGCTAAACCTGCCCTCTCAGCTGGGTGTAAATGTAAGTGGCTTCAAAAAAGGGTGAAAATCTGCATCTGAGAGACAATGGATCCTGACAATGAATCCAAGTGTGGAGGTCTGAGAGCAGAGACCTTTCTGGGCAGCTCACAGATGCTGCTGCCTTCCTAATTCAAAAGGTTTGGGGAAAGCAGTGCCAGTGGGGTCAGGAGCATCTCAGAAGTCACTGACTGTCCCCTGCAGGCATCTGTGCCCCCCAGGGATGCCAGCACCTTGCTCTGCCTCTGGCCTATCTCTCTGGCTCTGGTTGGTCTCAGAGATCACAAGACATAGGGTGAAATCTCTAATGGGGGAGAATGACCAGAATCAAATGGGGAAATATTAGAGGATTGTAGGACAAAAGAGATTTTCCTGACATCTTACAGATATTCCTTGCCATCCGTCTCTTATCTGCCCAGTTCCTTCTTCTTATCTAGTTTCCATTTCCACATTCAAGTTCTCTTTCCTGATCCTAGAGATCTGACTGTGTGCAGACTGTTTCCAACAGATAACTACCTCCCTGTAACCCTAACTGAGCCCTTTCCCTTCCTGCTGTCCCACCTGTGAGATGAGACCTTGTGCAATTGTCTGGCTTTTCCCCCCCTAAAGGCTGTCTGCCTTCGTCTGATAAGACCTGGACCCTGCAAACAGTTGCTGAAAAGCATGGAAAAAATAACTGCATCTACAAAGACCTCAAGCAGGTTAGAGAACAGTGTCTTTATCCAAATCTGGAGTCGACTGTCTTCTTAAATCAATTTAAACTGAAATAAGATCCATTCCTCCCTCGTTCCCTATGCAAAAGTCAGCTGTAATCACAGGACACTCAGTCTTGCACAGGCTGGAGAGCAGAATGTGCCTCTGACACGAGTACTGGGCAATTTATCACAGGAGATTACACTCGAGGGTGCTCATGTGACTGGGATTTAACAGTCAATTAAATAACACCAACACTTCTAACAAAGGAGCTGGGATTAAGGAAGGACTCCAAAATTACTCCTTTTCCTTCCCGACTCTGATGCCAACCTTGGGAATCTCCCCGTTATTAACCCAGATGTTCAATTAAAGCCGACCGGAACAAATAAAATTGTTCTGAAATGTCACTACAATGGGAGTCAGACGGTCAGGTCTGCCCCTGGGCAGTTTGTAGGAAGCGGTCCCGTGTCTTGGACTTTATCAAAAGGATTCCAGCCATGTGTTTAGTGCAAGTGATTACGCTGCTGCTGCTCAGGTCATTTCTAAGGAGCAGACAGGGAAGTGCTGCTTCTTTTCAGGATTAACCAGTGCCAGACAGGGCAGATGAACACGGTGCTGCTGGTTCAAAAGGACACATCCAGCTGCCCACACATTTACAAAGAGCACGTGGCAGTGCAGTTCTCGCACAGTGATCTCAATGTCTGGGCCCCACAGAGCGTATAAATACACAAAACCTCTCCCTTCCCCATCTCCTCCAGCAGGCAGCAGTGCCTCCCTCCAGATCTCTTATGGCTTTCCTTGAAATTCCCCCCCAAGTCACGAGCACCGAGCACCTCAGTCGTGCCAGATGCTCACTCCTTCCTCTCCCACTGCTCCTGAATGTGCCCATTGCTCCTGCAGTTATCCTGCTTTGTCCCTCCTTGCAGGCAAACCCACCCCAGATGCTCAAATATCTCCTGCTCTGGTGGCATCAGCTCCAGTTCCCTGGTTCTCTGCTCTTTATCTAACTACCAAGCCACTCTGTCTCTCCTCACATCTCGCCTCTTGTGTTCTGTTAGGGTCCATCTGCCCTCCCTGCCTGGCCAGGAGAGGGTTGCACGCAGCTGTGGAACATCTCCTGCACCTGCAGCACATTCCAAAGCACTGCAGGAATACACACACAAGATCATGGGCTCAGCATTCATGTGAGAAGCTCCTTTCAGGACAGTCAGAAGAGCTTGCTGCTGTATTCACCTTTCACTAACCACCAAACATCTGCATCTGCTCTTATCTTCCAGTGACCTTTTACAATGGTAAAGAATTTGTGGCGCTATTTTCTCATTTTATCAATTTCTTCCCCTAAATGCTGCTCCCCAGGGCTGTTCTTTGGGAATCCCACTTTGCACTGTGTCACCCCTGTAGCCAGAGCTGTTGCAGCACTCAGTCTCAGCACACAACTACCCTTCTGCTAGGGCACAAACAGCATATTTGGAAGTTACCTGATAGACAGAAGGACACAGCTTTTGTGACCCAAGTTTCCTCACCACACAAGTCGGGAAGGGGCTACTACACCCTTGTGAAGGTAGCCAAGATGCTGAACTTTTTCCCAGAGCAGAAGAAACAACCTTCCCCATTCCAAATGCTCTCTCTCTCTCATGGGGTAAGTCCAGAGTTTTGTTTTATAGGTTCCTCAAAGCATCAGAGTTGTTCCCAGTATCCTGTTCTGGACAGTTCGTCCCAGCAGTGTATGACATGGTGTTTTCCTAAAAGACTATTTTATGAGGTCACCTCATCATCTGGTCCTTGTTCTGCAAGGTCATTCAAAAGTCTCAACACTGGAGACAAAATCCCCTTATGCTCTTTTTGGTGTATTGGAAACTACCAAACTGTTTGCTGGAAGAGGCAAAATGTGGCTGAAATAAATCCACAGATTTTCCCCTAATAGAGTTGCTAGAATAATAGCAGGGTCATGACTCCCTCTCACTCATAATTGCTGCAGCACTTCCCTAAAAGGGGTGGCTGACCACAATACAATTTTTTTTTTCATGTAGCAGGAAGGAGTTGTTGAGAAATCATTTGGAGCACATGAGTGTCAGCCTGATATTTTACTTGGGACCAACTCTTTGACAGGATGCTCATTTTCTCACATCTACATCATTCTTTCACACCAAATCCATACCTTTCCATGAAAAAGCTGTGGGATTTTTTTTCCAAACAGCAAATATATATTTTCTGCCTTGTTTTTATTTGGCCATAGTACCTAAAAACCCAAAAATACTTGAGGTAAAACTAGATTTAAGAGACATAGGTTACTACGGTGTGGTTTTGTGTCCTTTTCCTCAAATTATCTTCATCTGCAGTGGCAGTGATGACACCAGAAGGGTGACAGTGACCAGAGAAGGTGGAGTTATCCATGTGTTTGTGCTTCACAAAGGGCAGGGCTATCAGGTGTCTATTTACAGTTCCCAGGAGAGACACTGATGCTGTGTCTTAATGAAGACTTCGTATTCCACCAGACACTTGAAACTCAGACCCAAAACCCAACATTTAAACAAGTTCCCTACTGCTGGCACGTCATTTTTGCCAATATTTGCTGCTTTAATCACAAGTGACAGCCAAACAGTAATTTGGGCTGTTTATTACAACAGCAACACATTCTGCTCCTTGTAAGGCCACACAGATATTCAGAATTAACATTCCCACAAACGTTTTCCAGGAAGTGGTGACTTTTGGGAACCTGAAGGATGGAATGGAAATCGCTGATCGGAACAAGAAGCTGTAGATCCCTTGAGGGGACACACAAAGCAGCACGGGATGCTGCTGACACTGTTTAAATTGGGTGGATTTATGAGCTTTTGTGATAAGAACTGTTATCAGGGGCTGGAATCAGTCACCGCCCCCCTTTGCTGGAATTTCTCTTGGTTTGTTCTGTTCCCAGCTCTGAGCACTTCTGGAGAGTGTCCGTGGTTGTCTCTTGCAAATTCATGAAGATAGGGATCTAAGGCTAATGGGATCCTGTGAATTTGCATTAAAGGCTGCACTGACCTTAGGGATGCAGGAAGTCTTTGGGCTGGGCCAGAGCAGTAGGAGCAGACGTGGCAGCTCCAGCTCTGTGCCTTGGGCTGGGTTCACAGAGACCAGTCCTTCTGGGGATTCGCACTCCGGGGTGCCAGCTACTGGTACCAGAAAGGGGTGACTGAGAGCAGGCTCCCCATGAGCACTGCTTTTTGCATTTCAGAGTCTCCAAATACCAGAGGCATTATCTCGAGCTGCAGAGCATTGTAAATCAGAGTTAATTCTTTCCAGCAGTCAGCTTTGATATGGCCCTCCCTCTCATTACCCACTCCCTAAAGGAAGAAAGAACACTCTAAGGGTCCTACCCCTATAAATGTTCCTGGATTCAAAAAGACAAAAATGACACTATTTTATTTGCATGTACAGAAAATTGGTGGTGTAAAGTTCCCCTGCTGGGTAGAGGATAAAACCAGGGTTAAAATAGTAAATTAGCACACCTGCCTCTGGCTCAGCTCCACTGAGCTCAACTGCAGATCTTTAAAGTTTATCCTCCTTGCATAAGTTATTTAGAGAACTATGCCACCTCATACTGCATTTCTGAGCACTCCTTACATTGCTTTAAAGCTTCCTCCTGTTTTAATCACATTCATTTGAGAGATGGGTAAATTCTAGTGTAGGATGTAGCAGTTGACAGGTCTTGCTCAAAACCAGTGTCACTGCTGGAAGCAGAAATGAGTCTCCTAAGCCTTGGTCCCAGTGCTGTAGTTTTTTGGAATGCCTGGGATGCACACTTAATGGGAAGCACACCAGGAAGAGTTCCCTGCTCTGCAGAAACAAACAGAACTGTTTTTCTTTTTAAAGGCACTGAAAGCAGTGAAGGCTGAGTAGCAGAGCAGGCATGAGGTGTCTGATGCAATGACACAGTTTGAGATTTTTACCTAACCATATGGAAAGCTGTGATATGTGTACGAGACTTTCCTGGATATTTGAAGTTTTCAGGGAATTATGACTTGCAGCAGGAGTCAGCACTGTTTCAGCTGAGGCAAGGATTAACCTTCCTGTCAGGACAGTCTCAAACAAGCTTGAAAAAGCAAAACCACAGAAATAGGTGACAAATAATACATTTTGGGAAACAAAAGATCAGCACCTGGGGCCTTAAGACCAAAGCAGACCTGTTATCAACCATTGAGCCAAGATCAGAAGTGAGCACTGGCTGCAGTGCCACTGGCAGGCAGGTACACTGCCTCCTGTCCCCTAGGCAAGTCCAGTGTTTGGGAGAAGGTCAGCAAAGTCTTGTAACATTGCTTCCCTTTAACCTGAATGGGTTTATCCCTACTGCGGTCCCACTTGTATCACTCGCCAAGATGACTGCCGAGATGTTAATGCCCTCTGCAATCAAAAGACCCAAAGTTTGCCTCTGTTATCTTCTGCAGGAGGATGCAGGCTCTCCAAAGGCAGTGCTGTGTCAGGAGGTGCTTGTTCCCCAGATATATGAGCTCTGTGCCCAATGATCAAGCTCCCTCTCAGGTAATATACATCGCAGCCTGAAAGCTGCTTCCTCAACCTCCCTTTGTAGTCTGTGTTTTAATCAGCACCATCTGGGATTAGCTTCCTTTTATTTACTCATTTTTGGGTACAGGCAGCCTTAGATCCTCAGATTTTGGTCAGCCTGCCTGGAAACTCTTCCAAGTTTGAGATTACCAGCTCACGGACTGGAGGCTGGGATAAGGGTGCCAGGCACTTGAGAGCAGACACAAGACAGAAGCAAAAGTGACCCATCAGCAGAGGCTGAACTCAGCTGCAGCATCAACTTTTTAAGGTTATTTTCTCAGCACAGCTGGCTTGGGGGCTGTACTGTCACACATCCACGCTTGGCTGAGTGATCTGGCACAAATGACCCCATTTTCCCAGGAATGCAGAGGGAGTTTGCTGCAAATATGGCTCCATTGGCCAGAACAGAAATCAGGCGTGTAAATCCCTTTCTTTTAGCCTCAAACTGGTCAAAGGGAGAATTAAATCCCCAGCCTTTCTAGCCCTTGTAGGGGAAAGAACTGAATGAAGCAGGGACAAGTAATGATCTCTGCCACCTTCCCTCTGCACTACCCCATTTATTTTGAAGTGCTATTTTTGTTCAGCCTCAGACATTTGAAACATTTTGCCTAGAGCATGAAATATCACATTTCCGAGCTCAGTGAGCAACTCACACAGAGTTGTGCTAAACACTTTAAGAAAACGCTGTTCTGTGAGATAAAACACACAGTATTTTAGCATTTTTGCTCAACCTGACTTACCTGACAGGCTCTGCAGCTCATGAGAGGGTGGCAGCCTGAGTGATTCTCATCAGGGCACCAGTGCATTGTATTTTGGTATTGATGGATGGATCATGGTGCTTGTCTGGGCTCTGGTGCCCTGTGAAAACAGCAAAAAGATTGTTGTGTTTGGAGCCAGATAAGCAACACCTTAATTTAGATGGATGTGTTGTGTCCCAGGACACAGCTTACAACTGGCTCACCAAAATTCAAGTGTGGGTCTCACTTCCATCCGTGCAGGAACCCCCAGTCAATGCCCCACAAGCCTTGGCTCCCTGCACAAGGATTGTCCTTCATCTTCTTGGAAGAGCACCTGAATTAACAGATAATGTACGTACAGCTCTGGGGCTCCCACGATCTGCAGCCTAATCCTGGTGCTATCAATCCAGTTCTGTTTGAATAAGCAAAACCTGGATTTTCCTGTTTGGCTCATGATGGTAACTGGTAAGTGACCTCCCTGCTGTCACCCATGTGCTTTCCCACCCTATTTTCTGCCCTGTTGTGGAGGGGGAGTGGGGAGCAGCTGGGTGGGCACTGGCAGCTGGCCATGGTCAGCCCAGGACTGCAAACAGCAGCCAAAGGGGCCCCAATCCTCAGCAGAACAGGCACATACCTGCTCTTCTCCATGGTCCATGGAACAGGATTTGTTAACAAATTTGTTAAGTTTGCTCATTTATTAACACGCTCAGCTGTGTACATTGCAAAATACACTTGGTTCAGCCTGGCGACAGTAGTTTTACTCACTATCAGCTATCTGAAAATAGATGTTAAAATAATACCTTTTTCATAATAATTTATTAAAAAAAAAATCCCACATTGACCTTATCAATTGTTCTTAATTCTTTAAATCTCAGTACCTGCAGTTCCTGTTGAGGATTTAGCCAAGCAGAGCTCCTGTCTGATGTTAAACAATAGTGTATTTCCCAGCGGGGAAAAAAAAAAAAAGGCCTAATTAGTTTTCTTTGGTTTTTTCCATGGCTGATTAGTCCAACATACATACAGGGAAACTGCCTCCCTAGGGATGCCTAAACACACACAGCCAAAAATGAATTAACTAAAAGGAAAACCTCCCTTAACCTGCTCAAAAGTAATATTTGCAGCAGAGGTGTGTTTATCTCTGTGTTTTCCTCGGAGTGACAGCAATTGAACAAAACGGGGTGGAATAGACAGCTCTCCATAACACCCAACTGGAAAACAAAACTGCTGCCAAATCTAATGGAACTACATTAACTCAGCCCTCTAGGTAGGCTTTCAGCAGCCTCCAGCATCAGCACGTGCTTTGGGAAAATAAGTGATATCCCACAGAGCTGTCCTGGGTTCCCATCTGCAGGGAGCACTGGTGGGACAGCTCTGCTCCAAACACTCCTCTGGAGCCTGGTGGACACACGTGGAGGCAAAGGACACCCCTGGCCTTTTCTTCTTCCTCCCCCGAGTCTGTCTGCTCCGTGCAGTGAACCACGAGCAGTGCCAGGGGAGCACTTTTGTTGCCTCTTGTCCCCTCCCAGCCCTGGCAGGGCTGTGCCTGTTTGGCACCTCGAGCAGGGGCGATGTTATCAAAGCTGTTATCTCTGTGCTCGCGGCGACAGGAGCAGCAGTGACCTCCTAACCCCGGGGCTCTGATCTCAACAGGCTCACAGCTGAGACCCACTAAAGCAGCTTTTCAGCACCATCTAGTACATTAGAAGGATGTCAAGGCTCAAAAAGAAAAATCAGTACTATGAGACATCTACAGGCTCCTACCAAGCCCCCAGGTGTTTTCAGGAGTTTCAGGCTCTTGTCTGAGCAGCAGAATTTTGGCCAAAGACACTAAAATAGCCCCAGTTAAATCAGATGTCTTTAGGATGCCACTGCCAAGTCCTCATAAGTAACAGCAAAGAATTTCACGACTTGGTGCAATGTAACCATGTAAGGGCAACTCTGTCCATCTTGTACAGTACGAGTACAGTTCATTCCCTTTCATGGCCCTCGAACATCTGAACTATTCCTGTTCCAGGAAAACAAAGAACATTTTACATCACAATACTAGAAAATACAACTGAAAGTGGATTTTTAAAGGGACACATGTACTCCCTTGATGGGATTCTGCAGAAATTTTGGTAGGACTCACGTGCAGTCTTGCTGCTGACCATGGTGTGAACTTCAGAAAGCCTTTAGCACAGCACTGATCCGTTCCCAACTGAACTGTTTTAGGATATGGCACCATAGCATTTATTTTGACAAGAAATTAATGAGAGAATAATTTGTTTCAATATTTTAAAATTCCAAAAACCAAATGGCAACAATCAGTGTTACAAAGCACAGAACATTTTAAATTACAACATAATCCCTAAATACTCAAACCAGAAGTGTAAATTTGGGTCAGCTGAATGCTAATGGGGTTGTACTGCTTAAAAAGACATCTGAGAGATCTCAAGTTCATCTTGAACTTTTAAGCTGTCAGTTCACTGTGCCTTATGCAGGAATTCCACTGAAATGCACACGGATGAACAGAGTCTCAGGGGATTAGGAACAAGTCAACAATATTTAAACTCTTTGGTAAACCAGGCATTCATCAGCAGTAAACAGTTAAGGGTTTTATTTAAAGTTCTACCCTAATGCCAGGGCAGAAGCAACTAATTTAAGATATGTCAGGAAAAAATATCAACTCCAATTAAAACTTATCTCCTCTTACTGTGTACAAAGGAAAGTAATAGGATTGGACATAAGCCAAGCTGAAATCTCTCTGGTTTGGAGACTGTATTTTTCTTTCCAGAAAACGTTTTCACAGATTTATCTGCTGGAAAAATGAATTATTTCTAGGAGAATCACAAAACTGCCATCCCTCCTCCCCTTTTTTTAAATGCATCTTTCATGGTTAACTTAGATGTCAGAAGAAAATAGTTCAAAAATAAAGTATAATTAACTTTTCCCCCCTGATTTTAGTATTTAAAATGTTTCTCTTGTGCTTTGTGTATTAAGTTCAACATGAATTCAACATGAACCAATTTTTGGCCTTTTTAGCTGAGTTCCTCCCTAATTGCAACATCCAGGCGTTCATCTTTTAAAAAGTTCTATCAGCTGAGAGGAGTAGTAGTAAATTCAAGTGTTATCCGTGGGAAGGGAGACTGTGCAGCCAAAGATGTTTCAGGTTATGGCTCTGCTAAAAAGGGCTCACAGCCGGTTGAGTTCTGACTTCTCTGCTGAAACTGCTCCTGGAATAAAGGTTTAGTTATGACTTCATTGTATCTATACAGTAGCTTAAACTCCAAATCCTAATTTATGATTTGCAAAAAAACTTACTAAAATTACAAAAAAAACCCCGCACCACACAGTAACTACACATTTACATGGCCCGATTTGCTCTGCTAATATTCAGGAGGTATCCCTGGTGCCAAAACAGGATCTTCCAAACAAATATGCTGCACTTTGACACATCTGAGAAGTAAGAAAACACAGATAATGAGAAAGATACTATACTTGGGTAGTTCAGCCATCCTCCTTAGTCCAGAGGCAGCAGCATCCCTGTTCCAGGCTGTCCTGAGGGAGGCCTGAGCCTTGTTTCCCACACTCACAGTGACTTGCAAACCAGTCAGAAATACAGCACATGGTAACCCCCTCTCACTGGTGACAGCTTGCAGCATAAACAGGAAAGCATCACCAAACAGCCTCTGTCACTTGGAAGAATTCTGGGAGGGCCTGTGCAGGGATTTGAGGATGGACAACTGCAAATGTTAACCCAGAGATGATCACAAGCAGGGAACAGAGTGTAATCTGGATATAATCTCTGAGTAATGCTTGAGAACGTGCAGATCGGGATACACCATGAGGACAGTCCCTGTGTAGCTGTGGGTATTATGAAACTGGAGAAATGCAGCTGACGGGGGAAATTTTCCATACAAGTCATACCCTATTACCTTATTTTAAACCCAAACCAATATATGGCATTCTATTTAATAAAGTGATAATCACAAACTGACAAATAAACCTGCTGCGTGCAAGCAAAATCTACCAAGACAAAAGCAGCACAAGGAAGAAAGGACAGACCCTTAATGTATCCTAACAAGAAGAATCCCCTTAGCTTTTTCAGTAAAAAAGCAGCAAGCTCACTTAGATTGCTGCATTGCACATGTTCCATTACAGATGAGAAAAGGACTTGTGCTACAATTGCAAAACTTATTAAACCTGGAAAAGAACAACGACAGTGAATCCAAGAATGAAGTGGAGATTCTTGACTTCCAACTCTGGCGTTGCTTTACAAGCTGATTTGTTTTAAGAATTCACAATCAGAATCTGTATATTTTTAAGACACATTTCTAAGTCTTTTAAGGCTAACTATAATAAACCCACTCATGTTTATAACTTGAACAAAAGACACAGCACAATATAATTTTGAACTGTTTATTTCCCATGTTCCATACCGGACTTTCTTCAGTTAAAAGTTCCTAGAAGAAAATGAAATAAACATTGTTACAAACCAGTTTGCTTCAACAGCTCAAGTAAATATCCTTGACCAATTGTGTAATCATCCTATAAATACAATGCACAGATTGTCATCCTAAAAGCTGGATTTGGGAATGGAAGTTCCCCCTGCAAGAGTTAGAGAATGAGATAAACATACGTACTTGGAAACAATTCCATCATTTTTCGCCAGACGCAAAATGGAGTCATCTGATTCACCCTGTAAAAAGAGAAAAGAAAATATTCTCAAGTGTCCAAATAATTGCTGACACACGTGGAAGAGAGGAAGCTGCAACAGTTAGGGCAGATTAGTGTTTTCAAAATAAACTGCTAATTTTTTGTCATCCTTAAGGGTAAGAAACAGCTTTAAATGCATAAAAATATGCATTTGCATTAACAACATATATTTATGGGTAAGTGGACTTGTAATGAACTCCTCACAGCATTTTTAAGCCAAGGTAGTGTCATCTCTAGTAACGATAAACAACAGATAAAAACCAGGATTAGTACCTTGGTACATTCTTAAAAGAAAGAAAACCACTTGCATCCTTCACTTTAAAAAAAAAAAATATATAAACATCTGCAGAAGAAATGGGTTATTCCAAGTTAATCCAAGGCCCTGGCACAGGCTGCCCAGAGAAGCTGTGGCTGCCCCATCCCTGGAAGTGTTCCAGGACAGGCTGGATGGGGCTTGAAGCAACCTGGGACAGTGGAAGGTGTCCCTGCCCATGGCAGGGCGTGGAACTGGACGATCTTTTAAGGTCCCTTCCAAACCAAACCTTTCTGTGATTCTATGAATTTGTTCACACCTTCACTCTGCCTTCATTATCCCCCAAAACTTCTTGCTCTAGAATGAGCTGCATGCACACTGTGTTTTCAGGGCCAAATACACATCTAATTAATTAATTAATGAGCGGAACGAGCAGCACAGGAATTTAACTCTGCAGGAATTCTCAGGAAGGCACTCACCATTCTCCGGATTGGGCCGCAGATGGCGTAAGTCTTGAACTGGCCGTTCACTCTGCCTGTCACCTTGTCAACCTGCAATCACAGGAAAGTTGCTGCACACAGATTCTTATCAAGTTTTTACACTCTCACATCACACTTGCCAAGCACCCAAAGTTAAAAACTGCATAAAAATACCTGCAGTATTGAAAAAATAAACTACAACATCTCAAGGCAAATACTGAAGTTAGAAAGTCAACTACGATGATCTTTGCACAGCAAATTTGTAATTCATTACATAGTGCAGCTACAAAACTTAGTGGATCACACAGATTGACAAGAAATGGTAGCTAAAAGAAAAAATATTTGAGTCCTGAACAAATGGAAAAGCTCAGTGTAAAGTTTACTTCTGGATTTTCCTGCCTTTTTTTTTTTTGTTTCTTTTAACTAAGGTCATATCATGGAAAATTGAACTGAAGGGGGAAGGGGACATGGGTAGGAAAATGTCCAAGCTGAGAGACATAAATTGTCTCACTTTCTCAAGCTGCTGAGAAATTTTACAGGGAAAAGACTAAACAATATAAGTCATGAACTTTAACATGAAGCCTGTAATACCAGGTGGGTTCATTTCCATGTTCTGCTAATGTCTGATCCCTTGAAAACAAGAAACAGGGATCACTGAAGGAATGAAATATGGTGAACAAGAAAAGTATTTGCCTTAACAACTACAGGCAATCAGAAACAGGGCATTTTTTTAAATGATTTTTTTTTTTAGTCAGATAACTCAAGAGAATCAGTTTTCTAAAATAAATGGGAATGTGGTCTCCCATTCAAGAACCAAATCAAGGTCTATAGCTCATAAGCTACAGGAACAGTGTCCACAAAATTCCTGAAACATGAATGCCAATAAAAAATAAAGGGAAAAACCCCCGCAAACCATGCTCCAAGGAGCTTAAATTAACTGGAACCCATGTGTATTAACTGGGATCCTGCAGGCGGCTTTCTTTACTGAATTACTGCAGATGCATCACAAGCTGCTTCATTCTGTAACTTTTATCAAAAACTTAAAGGTTTAGCTCTCTCATCACATATTCTGTTAATAAGCTTACCTCAGAAATGTTTATCTGAATGGAAGCATGATCCTTAGCACCAATGATTCGGTTGCTAGCAGAGCTAAGGAATAAAACAGGATAGATTTAAACAAAAGGAAACAGGCAGTGACAATGACAAAAAAAAGCTACTAGAGCAAATTCTATAGGCAAATGAAAACTGCACAAGAACTCAAGACAGTGACAGCTTAAGCTTTCAGTACTTAGCAGATTACAATGCAGTTTTAAGCACATTTAAAGGAAATTTTCACTTGGTAGCATCACACTAATTAGCCAATTATCCCTTCACTTTGGTTTCTGTGTGCCCAGTTCACCCTCATACAGTGCTCAGGGCAGTACAGGCCTTCAAAACACACAGAACGTTATTTTCTTTTCTAAAATGCAAAAAATACAGTCATCAAGGTAATTAATAAGATGAATTTCTATGCCTTTTTTGCTGTGAGCCACTACAGCTGTTCAAAGACTCTCAGGTTGCAAACGCTCAGGAATCACAAGCTGTAAAACATATTTGATTTAATCTAATAAAATTCATACAAATGGCTTATTTTTAGTGACTCTTTTAACACAGACACACGCACTTAGAGAAAGCTTCTAATTCCATTTACTAAAACACCAAATCTTGCAGCACAGACCACAGAAACACCTCTATGCTACAAACACACATTTATATTTGATATGAACCATTTAAGGAAAAAATTCTTCCCTGCGAGGCTGGGGAGGCCCTGGCACAGGGTGCCCAGAGAAGCTGTGGCTGCCCCATCCCTGGAAGTGTCCAAGGCCAGGCTGGACGGGGCTTGGAGTAACCTGGGGGAGTGGAAGGTGTCCCTGCCCATGGCAGGGGGTGGAACAAGATGAGCTTTAAGGTCCTTTTCCACCCAAACCTTTCTGTGATTCCATGTGCTGTCAGTGCCAGTGTAAGGCTGGCACTTTGGGACCAGAAGGTGCAAAGCGCTCTCCTCAACTTTTGCTTCACATACTTTACATAAGGCACTTAAAATACAGAAGCTGACAGAAAATGGATTTTTCTTTCCCCTCCCCAGGTATTTGCTGGTACAAAAAGCCCCTCTGCACAGGCTGCACCGGCCTCGGGGGTGACTCCAGGCCCGGCCCCTGGGTACCCGCTCACCATTTCCGAGGGACATAAAGGTCCACGAACTCCCCGGCGTCGTTCTGCATCTCGTCCTGGTCCCTGCTGAGGCACTGAGCAGAAACACCTGGAAGAATCATGGAACACCGCGAGTTGGAAGGGACCCACAAGGATCATCGAGTTTAAGTCCTGGCCCTGCACACACACCCCGACAATCCCACCCTGTGCCTCCCTGAGAGCGCTGTCCAAACGCTCCTGGAGCTCTGGCAGCCCTGGGGCCCTGCTCATTCCCTGAGGAGCCTGGGCAGTGCCCGGCACCCTCTGGGGGAAGAACATTTTCCCAGTATCCACCCTAACCCTCCCCGGCACAGCTCCAGCCCTTCCCTCGGGTCCTGTCGCTGGCCACAGGGACCAGAGCTGCCCCGGCCGGGCCCTGCAGCCCGGACCCCGCAGGCAGAGCCGGCCCCGCCGCCCCCAGCCCAGCATCGCTCCCGGAGCCCCGCCGTCCCCGGCCCAGCATC
>VZTE01002665.1:809390-831663 GCA_013397775.1 Eulacestoma nigropectus
CCCACGGCCCCCGGCCCCGCTCCCACGGCCCCCGGCCCCGCCGCCATCGCTCCCACCTCGCGCGCGGCCGGGCGGAAAGGAAGGGGCGGGGCCGGACACGGAAATGCGTCACAGGCGCGAAAGCGCTTCCTGCGCGGCCGCGTGACGTCACCTCGCGGCCATGGCGGCCCGGGGAGGCAGCGCGGGTCCGGCTCCGGCCGGGGAGACCCGGCCCGCAGGGACCCGGCCCGCACGGCCCCCAGCACCGCCTGCTCCCGCCGGGGACAGGGGATGCGGCCGGGCCTGTCCCTTTAGGGGCGCGGGGGTCGCCCCCCCCCCCGGGACAGCCCCTCGTCAGGGAGGGTCCCAGCGCCGCACACCTGAGGGCGCCTCTCGGGCCATTCCAAACCCAGCTGGGCGCGCTCCCGTGGCACCTGCTCCGGGTGAGCCGCCCTCGGCAGGTGGGGGGGGCTGGATGATCTCCAGAGGTCCCTTCTGTCCTGAACCCTTCTGTGATTCTATGACCGGACCACCCTGAAACCCTCACAGAAACCCAGAAGAACATTCCGAGCTACCGGAGCGGGTCCAGTGGAGGCCACAGCGATGATGAGGGGTCTTGGAGCATCTCTCGTAGGAGGAGAGACGGTGGAGGAGCTGGGCCTGTTTTAATCTGGAGAAGACTGAGAGGGGATCTCCTGAATCCATACAAATACCTCCAAGGGCTGCCAGAAAATGTTGCGACTCTTTTCAGTGGTGCCCAGTGACAGGACAAGGAGAAACGGCCATAGCCTAAAACACAAGAAATTCCACCTGAACCTGAGGAAGAATTTTCCACTGAGGATGGCAGATCACTGGAACAGCTGCCCAGGGACATCAGGGAGTCTCCATCTCTGGAAACATTTCAAACCCACCTGGACACATTCCTGTGACCTGCCTTAGCAGCGGGGTCAGACTGGATGATCTCCAGAGGGCCCTTCCAACACCACCCGTTCTGTTATTCCAAAATGAGACATGTGGTTACAAACCGTGTACCAAAACAGGTTTTATTTCACAGCATCTTAATTTCACAGAAGAAAAAACAAACAAACGAAAAACCCAAAACAGGCTACAACTCAAAGACTTTTAAATAATGGAGTATGACAAAACCAGAAGAGTTTTTGTTTACAGGAAAATGTACAGGCTCTTCTCAAGAGAGTTCTCCGTGCTGAGCCACCCCAGCAGCACCTTCACAAAGCACCAGACCCCCCCCCTCGGTGTAAACCTGTTTCTCTTCAGAGCAAGAGGAGTTTGGCTGTGCAAACATAAACCGGCAGATCTGGGTCTGGCTTTGGGTCCCGCGCTGAGTTTGTGAACAGACAAGGTACTGATAATCCTTTGCCACATGGTGGCAGCTTTTAGGTGAAAAGAGAGAGATTCCCACACAGGACTGCAAGCTGCGCTCTGGAAACGGGAAAACAGCAGGCAAACGCACACGGAGGCGGGGGTGGATCCCTGCAGAAGGGCTGTTCCTGCACAGACACGCGAGGTACCCCGTGGGCAAGCCCCAGGCTCTGGGCAGCGTCACCCCAACCCCAAGCTCTGCCAGACGAGGCTGGCACAGCCCTCGCTGCCCTGCGTCATCCTTGGCCCGTGCTCCCAGCAGCTTCCGAAATCAAGCGTGTGCCCAAGCCAAGTTCTAGAGTAACTATCAGACAACATTCAGCATTCTGTAATTTAATGCTCCTTTATCCCAGTTTGTTCTCCTGGAAGAAAACAAAAGCTTGCCGCTTTTATGACGTAAACCCGCGGATTCTGGGAGCGTAATTACAGCCCACGTGGCCACTTGAACTAGACAAACTTCCACTGAATAGAGACTGCAAAGTGTTGCAAACCAAAGTGCATTTTGTTCCCTTAGATGGTCAGAAAGGAAAGTTAATTTTGTTACAGAAAACTCTTTATACACTAAAAAAAAAGTTCCCAGAGAAAGACAGTTTCAGGTTTCATTCATACTCATCAAGCTGTTGTGTAATTTCTTTGCTCTGTTGTACCTCTGTCCCCTCCACAATGCCTTGGATCACCTCAGCTGTCTGCACCACTGTTTGCTAATTTGGAGGCTCATTACACACTAGATGTTTAGTATATCACTATTTCTGCATGCAAGCACAGTTATATTCAGTAGAAAGTTTAAATAGTAGGCAATTTTTTTAAACCTTTTGGAAGATAACTGGCAAGCTTGTTGTCTAAGCTATTAGCTCCCATCTCACTTCTGGAGACTGGAAAGTCCTTTTGTGTTAGAGAAATCACAAGCATATTAGATTTTACACAAAGAATTTGAAGCTACATACAGCTGAACACAGTTACAAAAGATTTGATAGTCACTGTAATTATTATATATGAAAAATACACTTTGAGCCCCACTCAAAGAGGAAGAGGCTCCAGTAAAGTTTGCTGCAATTCTAATGAAGCTGAATCAGCTTCAGACAAAACACAGCTGAAGAGCAAAGTTCAGCTTTGGTTTTGGCTATAACCAATATTTAATACAAGGAACAGGAATTTACATTACTTTACATACTGGATAGCAAGTCCCTGACCTCAGCATGAGGTCTGGTAGTTTACGAGTCAAACTTAAATTACAACTTTCTCAGTCGGAATAAGCAAGTATCAGTTTTGTTCCCTGCAAACGGACCCAGTAACTTGTATGGTAATATTGCTTCAGAAAATAAACCCAAGAGCCAATACCACAGAAGGTTCCACATAAAATCAAGAATTCATTCCCAACCTGGATACTGTAAAAACCAAAGAAGGAACAGCCAATGGGCAGAGAAGTTATTTAAGCTCTGTGTATGCACTAGAGCGCTGCTGGGCACCAGCCAGGAGTGGCTGCTCAGATGTGCAAGAAATGCCAGTTTTAGGAGGACCATCACAGTGATGCAACGCTTGGAAGAACAGAGAGTAAAAAAAGTAGCATTTTAAATACCGAGCATGCTTTGTTTCATTGGCTTCATTTGGCAGCAGTAACTCTACTGGCTTCATATTTGCTCAGATAAGACCATATATAATACAGTCATACTACAAAAGGTGCTTATTTCAAGCTACGGAACAGTGAAACAAATAAAACCCCTAAATGATACATTTGACAGCAAATTGCTCTTAGTCGAGTGCTCATCTTCCACTCAAGAGTGAATTAGGATGGCAATCACTTCCCAGCTACCTCACTCAACGTGTGGTACTTCGTGACAGGTTTTCAATCCACCTTTCCTTCTTAAGTAAAATGTATATTTTTAAAGTATTTATAGTAAATAAATTGAAATGGAGTAATTTCAATCTCGCTACTTGCAGATCATAGAATAGATGCCCTGTATATTATTAGTGCAGATATACTGGAATTGTTTTCCTTGTATGCAAGGCCAATGCAGGTAAAGAATAAATGGCTATACAAATTCAGGATTCCCCTCTAAATAACAGAACTAACTTAAAAAGCACTGGTACCAGACCAGCCAGTTTTAGGCACATCTTTAAAAAAATAAAGTATGCATTTCATTAATGTAAAAATGTGAGAAGGATCTTAGAAACAACTGAACTTTATGGTGCACTGGAATGGAAATGATGTTCCTTCGGTTTCAAGGAATATAATAAAGACTTAAAACAAAAGAAAAAGAACCAATACCATAGTATTCTTCATAGAGAAGAACAGTTTTAGTAAAACCAGGAAGATAAATAAGGAATAATAAGCAGCCATGACAGCTGACTGGTGAATATTTGTGCTTTAAATGTCCAAAAGAAAACAAAAGTTCAATAACTCTTCTCGTACCATCCCCCAGACTTGGCATCTGTGTCCACAGACCTCGACAGTTCCCAACACCCTGCAGCCTTCCCAACGAGCTGGAGCCAGTGGCACCTCCACCAGCATCATCCCGGGATGTGATCCCAGCACGGCTGGATGCCGGCTGGGACGGAGCTTTGGTTAAGACTGTTGTGTGAGCCGTCTGTAATGAGGTAAAACTTGGTTCTCAGGGAGATACAGAGCCAGTTCCAAAGCTACGAGGACGGTGAATTCGAAACCGATGAGATCCCTTCTGTTGAATCTGAATCTCTCTTCTAGTTTCTGTGACAGCGATAACAAAACAAAACAAAACAAAACAAAACAAAACAAAACAAAACAAAACAAAACAAAACAAAACAAAGGAGGGGGGAAAGAATCAGTTAATCCAGGTGAGTTCAAGGCATTGTTAGATTAAGTCAGAGATGCACGGCCTGAGCTGTACCTTCAGGATCAAAATGTTTTGCCAGAGATCAGAGAAGTAAACCAGCTTATCAGCTCAGCTGTGACACCCACACAACAGTTACTGCTTCTCAGGCAAACATAGGCAAGTGCAAAAATAACTTTACTGTAGGATCAGTAAGACACTAGCCTGCACCAGGCAGATAGTTTTAATGAATTAAGAAAATAAAGCAAGGAAAAGCCCTAAATGAGACAGAAGACTGGCTGAAAGAGCTGGTCTTCCATGCAAGCACGTGCCACTGAAAATCTTGGCTTTAATCTTTGCCTATGAGCTAGGGAGGAGGTTCTGACAACAGCTGGAACAAGGCTCAGAGCACTTACATCTATTAGGTGTTTAACTTCGTGTTTCCTGAGGTCACTGCTGATCTTGGCTGCGAGCAGAACGCAAGCACCAGCGCACAGTTTGCGGTTCTGTTTGTTGAGTTTGCCTTGGAGGACGAGCTTCTCAAAGTAAACATAAGCCATGGAGACAGTCACCGGCTCCAGACTGCACTCCTCACTCAGGTTTCTCATCTCTCTCTTTAAACTGGGAATAGGAGAAAAGACAGCCCCCAGACATGACAGATTTTATTAAATGCTGTAGAAATACTGCAGCACAGTAACTCAGAGGAGCATATGGGCAAGACTCCTATTTGGAAAACCATGACAAGTATTATCCTAGAGTGGAAAAGCCCAGCTGGCAGCAAGCTGGTGCTGATGCACAAACTGATTTTACCTGGCTGACAGCATCCACTGTGGTAGAACAATTCCTCATCTGCCCATAAACACCAGGGCTTAGCTGCCTCACTGACACACAGGCTATTGCTGTGGGATTCTTTCTGGGCTCCCAAACTGGTTTGTGATTCACACCATAAGAGTGAACCACTCTGACCTACAGAAAACCACATCAGAGCCCTGCAGATGACAGCAGCTGCTGCATAAAGACCTGTCTACTACACACCTTGAGTAAGAGCCAGGTGTGAGGGGGAAGGCAGCCTGCTTTCCACACTTCCCACACAGCCAGCCCTTCACCTCAGCATTAGGGCAGGCTTGGAGGTGGATGGTTCCTCACAGAGCTGCCATCCAGCCTGCCCCTGCATGATCTCTGCATGAACACACTGCTCTGAACTGCTGCAAAGAGGAGCATGCAGGACTCCGGCAGAACAGACTGCCCAAGCAAACCTTCCCCTGGAGCTGAGCTACACCTGGCCCTGGTGACTCAGCAGAATCGTGTTGAAGCTGGCCATTTCAGCAGGCTCTGATTGCATTAATCTCCCTGTAACCAGCAAGGTTACAGCTCTCTGAAGGTGCAACAGTACATCTTGCTGAGGAGCGACCAGATGCATTTACTCAAGGATGACAAATTCTGCGTGGCCTCCACAAAAAGCTTTTCTTTACCAAGTCCCCCCAGATCTAATACTCTTTATCCTACAATCTTGTTAGAGTCTGTGGTCATCAGTGAGTCTGGTAATTGAAAGGCAAAAATAGCCAGAGGGCCCAGAAAGCCAATCCAGTTGGAGTGGGACCGCACTGCAGCCAAGCAATCAGGTTACAAGTGTTTGTTTCAAAGCTAATGCTGCTGCACTGTTAATTGGCTCCTAGTGTTAGTACACCACAGCTGGTGAAACAAAAACCTTTAGGTGGAACTATGAAACCAACTGTTACCCTTTCTCAGCATCCTTAACATTCCAGTACAGGGCTGTCATCTTACAGTCAGCTCCACTGACAACAGGAGATTAGTGTTTAATCATGGATGCTATTAATAGATGTAGTATTTGCTCCATACAAGTGCAGCCTCAGACAGTGTGGATGATGTTCTCGTTATCAAGGCTTACTTCTTACCTCCTAATTTTGCTCAGTGTCAACTTGATATGAGGAAACTTCTCTCTAAAGGTTTCATTCATATCCTTTTTAAGGTCCGAGGGTTTCACGTACTCTATGACTGTGGTCTGAAATGCAAGAAGCAAAATTTATCATTTGTCTTGTGAACACAACTGACAGCCAAACAAGTCTTCCAAAAACACTAATGCAAAGGCAAACGTGAGTTTTATTATTCACAATTTAACATTTCTGAAATGTCCCAAAGTTGAATCCCACCTACAGACAAAGGCTTAAAAAATAGTAAGCAAATGGTTACAAGAAGTAAGTGACAACATGAAGACAGGTGTCAGGTTGGCCCTTGACAAGCTCATTGTACAAACTCAACTGCTTATATTTTTCCTGATCAATTATCAGAAAAGCCACGAATTTTTCTTCCTAGAGGACTTTTTCTTCCTCAAGGAAACTCTTTATAGGAGGATCTGTCAGGGAGTCTCTCCTCTGTTCAGGTATGCCAGTCACTCACCATGTAAGAGGCGAAGATGAGAACACGTTTATGTTTTCCACAGGGCCACTGAGGATCATCCAGAAGATTTGGGTCATACTCTGCAGCCTCCCCAGCTTCACTTCCTGAAGGAATGAGGAAAGCACATTGGGTCACCAGATAAAGAGCTTTAAATTCCCTGTTTCCTCTTTAACGAAGTTTTCGAATAGCAAACATTAAGTGTTGGCAGATCTCACAGTACAGGCAAATTGCAGCTACAGGCACACATCTGCATTTCATAAACACACCAGTCACAAATTAAAACCATTAAATGAACCACACAAAGTCCTTCTCCACGTGCCTGACACACCATTTTAGATTTAGTGCAAACAGTTTGCATCTACAAATATACCCAGAAAACAACTGCACGAGACTGAATTCTTTTGCCTACAGTCTAACAAGACAGCAGAGTTGTCAGGTTTGCTCTTTTACACAAGAGAAGGGATTCCTGGCACAAACTCTGGCTTATGCACTGTTACTGTGCTAGAAGGCAGGGAGAACCACCTGGATCCACGAACACCAGATGTTTCTTGGTGAGGAATATAAAACTTTACATTCCCAAGCAAAAGCTTTGTGCTTCTTGAATGGCATAAGCAGAACTAGGCCAGATATATGGAGGATATAAGGAGTTTGTAGAAGCCTCAGTCCTAAGGCTCATCATTTGCACTGCTCGAATGAGCTGCAGCACCTCCATCCCAGTAACACACTGACCACTTGCAGTTGTCTCAGACAAATCTCTGCCTTTTCTGCTGCGTGCACGAGTGATGACAGAGCTGGCTCCTGTCCTTACCAAGGTCTGACCCTGCTGGTATCGTTTTTGCTGTCACAGGTTTGTATCTTGATCCAGGAAGACTCCGGGCAGCACTGGCTCGACAGGGGGGAACAGCACCGTAGGCGTCGGCTTTGCGAACAACCAGGGCATTGGTCGGGTACAAGAATTTTGCATAGGACACAACCTTAAAGAAGAGGAAGTTGTAGTAGTTATGGGAGGAAGTTTACTGAAAAGCTTATTTCCAGACATCTAGGATTTTCCAACTCAAGAGTCCCCTAGAGTTTGGATTTGGGAGTGGGATCCTTGGAACTGTGCAACAGGAGGAAGAGAAAAGTTAGATGAGGCGTGCATTGTTTTCACAACTTTAGAGTGAAGTGTTGTAGAAGATTTGGTGGGGTAGCAAAGAAAAGGCGAGAATCACAAGAGTAAAATTCTGGCAGCATATAAATTTAACTAAAGCAGTATGAATTTCACCCATATTTCTATCAAAACTTCACTCACATGTTGCCTGAAATAGCAAAGTCAAATCAATTCTCCAGAAACAGAGGCAGAAGTGATCACAAGCTTCAACAGCCTCCTCAGAAGAAGCATTATCACAAGCCACAATTTCAAACTATAGGTCTAAAACTTCCCACTGCTCTAAAAAGCCACAGCTCTCACATAATGGACAGCAAAGCACTGCATAAATTGATTTGTCCCAGCATGAATTGCTCCCGGGGTGAAAAAATAAAAGCCCTTACCTTGCCATCAGCACCCAGCTCTACTCCTTCCAGTCCAAGCACCATCTCAGTAGAGACTGAAACTCCCCCAGAAGGATGTCGCTGCTTCTGTCCTTCCATTTTCAGATCACTAAATGCAGGTAAGAAAGAGCACTATCACAAAATGCAAGCCCAGCTTTCCACAGTAAACACCAACCAACACCACCAGGTCAGAGCTCTCCTGTGTGGGAACAAGCCAACCCCTCAATGCCACCTCCAGGAGAGCACTGGTTTTTAACTACTCTTTTCAAAATGTGGAGATGTTCATTAACCAAAGAATCAGATTTCATCTCAGTTTAACACAAATCTGTACCAATCTACCTATCAAAAGTAACTGTTTCTAATATGGTCTTTCTGCACAACACCACAGCATTCCCAACTCTCTAATGCTCAAACACCTAACAGCAAACATGATTTACATTACTTCTTTTCCAGGATTAGAAACTTGCTTTTCAAGTGCAATTTTCCAACCCCTGTGCACACAAGCTCAAGTTAAGAATGAAGCTGCAGATGTCTGTGTCAGCGATGGCAGCACGTGGCTTTGTCACCAATATTCCAATACAAAAAAACCAGCTTTCGCGTGAAGAACTGCCCTGCCAGCTTGCAAGCAGAACAGCACAGTGCTCAGAACTGCTCTGAAATAGCTCCAGCGACCTTGCTGCCTTTCTATTATGTGGGAGAATATTTTCCCATCAACTATTTTTATGGCATGTATTTGCATACAATACAATTCCCACCACTAAGCATCCGTTTCCTTTGTCCATAAGTTAAGGACAGGACAGAAGTGACAACACAATTGTTTTGCCAGAACAGAATTAGTGTTTTCTATGGTATATTTGTAGATAACAGACCTCCACAGAATGGACTTAAACTTCACAAGGGACTGAGGAAAGATGCAGGGAAATCCAGTTTGCAGGTTTTCTCATAAATGATCATACTGACAGTTGTACACAAAAATGTAGTCCAAACACTAAAAACTGTTTCTGCTTTTCTTAGGTTGCCAATAGTGACATTCATGGCTTGAAGCTGAGAAACAGAACAGCATCTTAAACTTATTTAGGTGTAAATTCACTATAAAACCTTGAGGATTTCCAGTGAAGGCAGCAGCACCCTTCCCTGAAGCTCCCTGTGCTTTTTTGCTGACACCATTGTTTGTGGCTCTAAAGACAGTTTATTTCTGACCACTTTAGGAGTACAGAAAACCTACACAGCAGCCAATCACATTATCTGTTCAAAGCTGATTTCAGAGATTTCACAGGACTGGAGTGCTTTAAAATGTGAATGAACACTGGAAGAAAAGTCTACCTGTTCCACTATTTTTCTCTTGGAGTTTGAGTGAACACTTTGACACTGTGGCAGTGTCTGGTTTTACTGCTCCGACAGCAAACTCTTGTCCTTACACATGAATGGCAGGTTAAATAGGTTCATTTGTTTCAGAACAGGAGACCTGCACCAACCACACTCATTTCAGAAGATCTTTTGAAACAATAGAGCAGACATTTCACAAAGCAGTTGAAGAGACTCACCTGATCCGTAACCCCTCCCCGTAAGGTAGGATAGAAAACGCCACGCACAGTGTTCGTTTAGCACAGATTAACACTATCCTGGAAGCAGATGGGGAAAGATCAGGATATGAATTAGGATCCAGAAGTTACAAAGCAGCTTTTTATGGGATGTTAACACAAGGCTCTTCTTATCTCGCTCTGCAAGTCATACAGATACTGCTATGGATTTAATGTTTTCAGAAAGCAGCAGAAGAGCAGAGGTTTCACGCTGACCCTGCAGGTCCTTGGGGCTCTCTATCAAATCCCAGCCTTCAGGACCTGCCATCACCTTGGGAGCTCCTCAAAGGAGATCCTAGACTTTAAATATGTATCTATATTTTTGTAATTTTTACATAAACCTTGTGAAACGATGTAGATAATATTCTACATTTAGATGAAACCTCACACTTCTATTAACAATAAACATAAATGCAGCCTGCCCTTTCTCTTCTGCTCAGCAACTATAAGCCAAGAATTTGGCTAAACCAAGTCATTCTCCTTAAATCCTCCTCAGCTCTGACCTCCCTGTGTGCCAGAGATAAGGAAAGTGAGAGAAATAAGAAAAGTAAGAGAAGAAAAGAGAGAATGATTTAACCTCCTCAGAATGGCAGAATCATCAGTGCATTGCTGCAAATGTAGCAGATATGAGCACCTACTGCCTTTGATACAAGTCTGGATAAAACTAACAAGGCCCCAGGGGCATCCCTTAATTCCCACTGGTATTAAATGTCTTACTGCACGGAACTGGAGGCTGCTTCCTATTGCACACAAGTACAGGGGGGACCTCAATCTCCACACGTTACCTGCTGTTCTTGGTGTCATACTGCCTCATGTTCTTGATGAAGTGCATCTTCTTCAAATTTTTGTGTCTTGGAGACCCAGATATATGCTTGGTTCTGCAAAGATAAAAAGAAAAACAAACAAAACCGCCAAATCTGTTAAGTGTTCTGTGAAAAATTCATGCCAGTTGTATGATCAGATGGCAGCACTAGCATGCAGGACCTCAGATATTGGCGTGGAAGAGGGTGGAGGAGGGAGGAGAGGACTGCATGCAACGAGTTGAGGTTAATGCTGCTTTGGAAAACAAGTACCTTCGTACACTGGCATATTCCACTATGTCTTCTAAAAAGTCTAGAGAGCAGCGCTGGGAGATAAAACGCCTTCTGCAAAATGTACAACACCACGAAGAGTGAACAGTATTAGTTCATGGCCTCCGAATTTATGAACTGCAACAGATCTATGAGCTCTTAGGACATGTGGCAGGTTTTCTTGACTTTTGTTTTGTTGCAAAAGTGCTTAACTAAGAGTTTAAAATTCCTAAAAAGGCCAGGAACTTGTCTCCCCCTCTAGGACCCTTGAAATATGTATTTTTACCAACTTCATCAACAAGACCATTCGCTATCTGCCACACAGAAGAATGCCCACCTAGAAGTTAAACACCTAAAAAGCTCCCAAATACTAATTTAAAATCTGACAAGAGTGTCACAAAAAGATCCCCCCATCAAGGCAGGGGAATAAGTCATTTCATATCAATTTAAGTTCAGATACAGGTATATCTGTATGATGACCAAACATCTGTGTGCATTCTCCATATAGAAGAGCTGTCTCCTGCTGCAGGAGTCCGCAGACTGAGAGTCTGTGACTGCAGCTCAATAAAACTGACAGATCTCTCTGAGAAACAATAGAGAGGGTTATTAGAGGAAGTAAAAAGTATTTGGCACCCATGTGAAGTCCCAGAATGGAAGATGCAAGAATAATAGTAGGACTCATGTGAGTTAGTGTAACAGTAATAGGATATTACATTCAAGCAAAGAAAAAAATAGACTTTGCCAAAGTAAGATACATTACTATTGTCCAAGTCAAGTCTTTCTTTGTTGGTAAAGATTTACAAATGAATTGTGCAACTCTGACTGCAATTTCCATAGGAACAATGCACTCCACCAGCAAAACGCTGACACTATCAGAGTCCCTATTTTGTGCCTTTGTTTAAGCATGCATTGTGCTACACTTTTAGCACAAGCCATGTGTGTTCAAGTCCAAGGTTTTCTTCCCAATCGACACAGGGACTCAACGAATGGGCAGTGCTGCCATGGCTGTCAATGTGGAAGCAGCACGCGAGACAAAAGTTCCAGGACTCTGGTTTGACAAGACAAGCTTCTGGCAGTAAAAATAAAAATCAAACTTGAAACTGCAGCAGAGCAGGCTCTCAGCTGCACTGTTCAGGCACTCTTAAAACGAAGTAAAGCTCAGAACTCAAGCAGGTAGGAGGATGAAAAATTAGTGTCCCTTTCTGCAAACACAAGGGAGGCAAACCCTCCCACAGGACTAACACCTTCAGTATTGCTAGAGACTGCCTCCTACAAATCCACAGGCTTTAAGGGGCAAGTGGAGAACATTCCTGGCACAGCTTCAACACCCTCCACCAGCACTTCAGTTTTAAAATTATTACTGGTTTGCCGCTTTTCAGCAAGCATGGCACAGGAATGTTTAACACTTTCACATATACATGGTTCTCCAGTGTAATCTGGCATCTAAAATGCAACAAAAAACCCTGCATTAAATGAGGAGGTGACTGCAAACCTCCCGACTCTAACGCAGTTCGTAACATCCACAGTCTTCCTCCCCTCCCAGGGGAGACCTGGCTGGATGCAGACAGAAAGACGCCGTGTATGGCAAGCAAAGGAAAAACACAGCTAATGCCAGTGGGCACTGGTACAAAAAAAACACCCAGTTCTGTAAAAGGATGCTGGGGGGAGTAACAGGAAGGATTGGAAAAGCCATGGCTAGACCCTCACTCCTGACTCCACGGTGGAAACTCATCCAGGGTGTTACACCTTCTGAATACCCCCTTGTCTCCTCACTAACAGGGACAAGAGCGACAAACACCTGAACTGAGAGCAGTCTGGAAGTAAAACCCTGCTGCAGTGAAGGGAAGATCCCACCCCTTGACTCAGAACCACAATGACTCATCCCCACTCTGCCAACAGGAAACTTCATTTTTAGCTACACTTGTAAATCATTTCTGCCCTCAGCGAAGCTGTCACCTTGGAGGAATCCCTGATGCTAAGGCAGACACTCTCCCTCAAATCTCAAAACTGGGTGTACGTAAAGAATTCTCACTAATGCAGAGCACCTGAAACAGTTTGTAGGCCCAAGCCAACACTTTACAGCCACACAGCACCCTCATCATGGTCCAAGAGACTCACTGGTGCAGTACTTAAGAGAATGCAGCAAAATCTGACACTTTTTTGAGTAGTCTGCACTCATATATATGCACACACAGATATATATTTGCTTTAGTTCGAGGGCTCTTCTCATGCAGCCAACTCACACTTGCACAACAGGCCCCACATGGTCACTCTAGTGACTGCTAACTTTGATGACAAAAAAAATGTCACCTATCCTGTGCTAATCAGCTTCACCTAGGATAACACTTCTTGCTATGGTCCACGGAATTCAAAGGCTTTAAAGTAGTTTACACAGTGTGTTTGTTGCCGAAAGCAACCTAAATCCTAGAGATACCAACAACTCTACATATGCTGCGAGTTACCTTATGCACCCTTACCCAGGGGTGACCTGACAATTGGAAACTGAAATATCCAATATTGAGATGTTTATGGGTTCCATGGAGCAGGTTGTAATTCCAACAGAAAGTTCAAACATGCCTGTTTGCCAGCACCAGCCATTGCCCTGACAAGCTATAGAGGGTTTGGGTGCTTGTATGTCCCTGACCAGGAGCTCATTTTTGGGTGCTTCCCAGCCTTTTATTTCAGAAGAGAATAAAGGCCAAAGCAGGACACTCCCAGAACATTAAAAACTGTGTTTACACAGCCAGCACCTCGAGGGGACCCACCAAGAGTGAAAACACACACAGCACATGCCCAGAGATAAGGGGCTATCACATAGAGGAATTCTGGATTAAGCCTTGGCTCGTTATCTCCATGTGCACACATGGGCTCACACAATCCAACACCGCTGCCAAATCCCTGACGAGCTCAACATGCACTTAAAAAAAGCCCACAAAACCCCTTATGTTCAGAAAAAAACCCAACAAATTATCTTCAGAGCTACATTTTGACTCCTGCCCTGGGAAGTGGCAGCCAGCCCATACTTTTATCCTTTCTGATGAATCTCCCACTGAGGAAACCCAATTTTTGAATGCTTCCAGCTTCAGAGTTGTCCTCTTCTGGTCCTGCCAGGGTCCCACTGAAACTCTCTGCAGAGGGTGGACACTGGACAAGCAGCAGTGGGATCCCCAGCCCCGAGGCTGACACAGCTCTCAAGTGTTCCCAGCAGGAGAGGACACAGTAAGAGCAATCTATCTATAGCACTGGTAATCCCTACGTGTCCTGTCTTATGAATGGAAAGGAGAAAGCTGGTTAAGCCACTGCTCCAGATAAAAGAACACTGACCTTTCTGATGACTTGCCAAGAGTGTTTTCCCCCTTCCCACCCGCACTGGGCTACCTGCAAACACCCAGGAGGACAAGGGTAAAGCTTTGGGATGTTGCTGTAGCTGGAAATGTGCAAGCTGACCATTCTTTAGCAGGTACTGAACGCAAGAGATGCTGACCCCGTGCTGTCAGATGTGGCTTCAGGCACAGACAAGCCTCATCCACTCCTGCTCCTGGGCCACTCACAGTCCTCTAAGGCACTCCTTTGGGCACCCATGACTCCACTCTGCACTTGCAGGTTCTGCAACACACAGCCCTCAGAAATCTCATTTTAACCCTTTAATGTTGGGCCTTAACCCCCAAACTGGGCCTGACAGTGGCCAATGGTCTTTCTTAAGCCTGCATGCAGCTGCCACTTGGCCACTTTGAAGCTTCTCTCCATTTTGCCCTTCTGGTTCCTGCATTTCTGTCACAGCTGGTGAATAGACCAGCTGGCCTCCTGAAGGGTGAAACTGGAAATGCCTAATATCTGTGATTCCCCTTCACGCTGATGAACACCCACCCCTCTCAGGGACAGGGCTGCACTCTGAGCCCACCACACAGCCAGAGTTCAACCAACACTCAGCTGTTTCCACCAACACAGCACCCCGAGTTCATTTATGCTGTGATCTCTTATTCTCATCACCCCTAGGATCACCAAGGCCTGTGACAGGAGCTTTCAAAGATGCTGCCAAAGCTGGGCATGGCCCGAGCCCTCCTCCAAGGGGCCCAGCAGTGTGGATTTGTTTCCAAGGGAGCTGCATCCATGGCCCTGCTGATGCTGCATGCACACACAGACACACACCCCGGGCACTGGGCTAAAATTAGCAGCAGGGCTGATATCCTCTGTTGCTCTTTTGCCATTGGTATTGCTAACAGATGAGTGGAATGGGGGAGGTCAAGGATTTTTAATTACTGTGTAAAATTAGGGCCTAATAGAATTTGGTTTCCTATTTCTCACTTGAGTTTTATTTTAATATGATGTCCCTTTGTAATGTTCTTTACAGGCCTCAGTATGATCACATCTGTCAAGAGGCTGAGTTATTAATATAACAAGGACAAAAAGATCATTTATTGGTTTTGGGAAGCACTAGCTTAGAAACAAGAGTCAAAGGTAATTTGCACAAGAAATCCAGATCCCAAATCCTGTTTACAATAGGAAGACATATTTTAAAGATTAAGCTGTATTGTTTTCATTCCTTACGGGCAAGACAACAAACAGATATGAACTGTGCTTGGGCTTCACAAGGTAAAAAATACAGGCATTGAAGGGATTAAGAAAGCTACTCCTGGTATTTAAGCTTACTTTTTAGCAGCTGCCATTTCTTCTGCAGCCCAGGAGACGTTCCGTGATCTCAGGCTTGGATCCCAGAGTGTGTGAGTGGGAGCATCCCTGTTCTGCTGTCAGTGCCCTGTGCCTCACCACCCCCGGCGCTCACACTAATGAGTTTCCTGCTCATAAGCAGATTGAGTACAGCTCCCTGGTAGCAACAAGTTCTCAGTAATTAAAGCCAGAAGAAGCCAGAGACTGCATTTACACTGAATCACATCAAAATCATGTCTTTGGTAAAACAAATTACTTCACAAAGGATCTGTACCATGAAGTGCCCAGCACCGAGCAGGCCATTTTCATGGGTGGATGGCTTCAGCTCAGATGTTCCTTGAGAGGCAGAGAAGAAAGACACTTTGCATCACCAGCAGTAAATGTACAGCTCAGTGCTCCTTCTGCACAGAGTCAGCCACTTGCTGTTTTATGGCACCACAAACGTGCATTTGGATTGCAGGCCACCATCCCAGGAGCTCTTTCTGACATTTGTTTAAGTACCAGACTGCCAGAGAATAAATACAAATCTCACAGCAGGGCTAGTTTAACTTATTCATCCAGTAATCTTCATTTTAAAGGGTAAGCTGAAATCAGCCACATGAGCATGAAAAGTACTTTTAGGCTACAGAGCAGGTCCCTCTGTGAGAGCCCAGGATGAGGGAGGAGGCCTAATTCCTAATTTGTGTTCCTACTCAAGGCTTGTTTGCAAAACTGAAAGGGCACCAGGGGCTTTCCTGCTGGTCCCAAGCAGCCAGGAGAAAAACCTGCACTCCTCCAACACCACTAAAACCACATGCAAGGGAAGAATGTGTCACACAGCCCGTGGAACAGATGAGAATGAACAGAAATGAAGTAAAATTTGAATGAAGGTGGAGGCCGAGTAAGTGGGAAGCTCACTAAGCCTGGAGAGTTTTAAATACTAACAAGGAAAGAAATTAGATAATCTTCACAGCAGCTGCTACTTCATTGCTGATTCACAACCACATATGATTAAGACCTAATAGAGAATAAGCTTTATATTCATTGAGTTTCATAAATCACATTGTTTTGGTGCTCAGAGTGTTTAGACAATGCAAGGAGAAAATAATGCCTTCCAGTAAGTATTGTGAAAGCCCAGCTGTTGCAACAGAACCACCAAACCAGATGTAAGGTTTGCTGTGCCCGTGGCCCTCTCCTAAAGCTCACTCCTAAAATCCCTACTGCTTCTCACAAAGCAGACTATGCTGGTCAGGACACCACCAGCATTTCTCCAAATTTCTCCCAGTTTCTGGAGGTGTTCCTAGCTCACCAACCTGACTGCCCCCTGTGCTTTGTGCTCTGCTTACTCAGCACTGAACTGCTGACCAAAACAGGCACGTGAAATGCAAAGTGTGTCCTTGATGACACTGTGGGCATTATGCTAGAAATATTCATGCACTTCACTGACAGATGATGCTGTCATTTCATCATGTGCCTTGCTAAATAAAAGCCTTCAGCACAATAAACTCCCGAGCTAAAAAAAAAAATAGGAAGAAGAAAAAAAGAAAGGAAAAGAGAAGCTTTTAACTTGAAAGGAGAAAATTAAAACAGGTGATTGGAGGAAACCCAATCAAAGCAAGTTTAGAGAGGTCCCACAGTGTTTTTATGGGCACCTGGTTTTTCCCATTGCATCAGTCATCCCTTTCTACCTACAGTCAAGAGGTTGTAGCTTCACCAGGGCAAAATTTTACGCTTAAATTGCAGCAACCACAACAGAGCGAGTGCAAATCTGTCCATACTGTTGAGCAAGCAGCCCTGACCAGCAGCAGTTCAGCCCATGCTGTGGGGACTCGAAAATGAACCAGCTGCCCAGCTCTGAGGCAGGTCTGCAGCTTGGGTACCACCACCTGAGCAAGAGCTGGCAGGATCACAGCCTCAGCAGCGTGGTCAGCTGACAGGAAGCCTTGAGTTTTAAGGGCTTAGTCTGTTTTGTGAAACAGAGGGCCAGCTAAAGGTTCTTCATTTAACACCTTTTCAGGGAATAGGTGAATTCCTACTACAGTCGGTTGCAGTAATTCCAGGTGAATTCCAATTACAGTATGTTAAATACACAACAGCTGTAAACCAAAGGTCAGGAGTTTGGAGTTCTGTCTGAAGAACTGGCTTGACTGAGTGGCTTTAGCTGAGCACCCTCCATCTGCAGTCACCTGCTCTATCAACAATACCTTGTGCTCATTAAAGAGCCCAAATTTCATTGTGCATTTTTAAAACTCCAACTACAGAGCCAGACACCTTCAGAACAACCTTCAAAAGGCGGCTCAAAAATATCTTCAAGCCCGCTCAGCCTGACAGCCTCACAGCTTTAACTGGTTGACAGATGGAAAACGGGAGAACACAGGATTTAATATACTATATATAACTAAATAATTACTTTTAATATACTATACTGTAATACTCCTATAAGACTTGCTCACTAGAGGTCTGAATGGGATCCCCAAAATTAAGTTATTCTGGTTTTTGTATTTAATTTAGTAGAGTTTTCCTTCTTGGCTGATGACTTGAAGCAAGACAACATCATTCTGATGACCCTCATCACCTCCTGTGGAGAGGAGCTGTGAGCTGGAAGCAAGGAAAACGTGGAAACAGCGCTTCCAAAGCATCCCAAACCCCACAGCATCCTGGAACCCACTGCCAGGCCTCCTGCACAATCACTTTGAAAAGCTGCAGAATCCATCCACAGGTAGAATCAGCTGCAAGTACAGTTAATTGTGCACAGACTACTCCTGCGTGGAGAGCAAAGGTACTTTAAGGCCTCTGGGCTGTCTAAATTGAAGAGGTCGAATAACCTTGGTGTTGGAAGTGTCTCGGATTGCCTGACCCCGACCAATTCACAGGAGTGCACAGGATACAAGGATGTGGATGTTCTGATCTCCAAGTTTCCTGCCAGGCAGACAACTTACTTCTGCTTCATCTACCTGGCTAGGAATGTCTACAGGCAGCTATGAAACACTTAACACTGGGCACATGCAATTCACCTGCAGTAGAGAATATGAGAGAAATCTGCTGAAGCAACCTGGGGAGGAGACTGCAGCCTTAACATTTCAGCTGACTTTTAAATGAAGTTCAGGTTTAGAATATGTTCATTTTCAGCCCCAAGCAGCACATCCCAGCCTACTGTTCACCTCTGAAAGGTCAAAGCTTGCCAGCTTTGACAGAGCTTGCTGCTTCCTGAAAAGCACCATGTGCTCAGCTTATTCCAAATTAGGTTCAAAATTTAAACTAAGACTTTTTATTTCATTCATCTCAACAATATCTGTTTATTAGCAGAGGGGTTTTTATAAAAATATTTATATTTCTTGAAGTGACAACAGCAGCTAAGCTGACAGTAGGACAAAACAACACATTAACCACCTTAAGTATAAAATCCTGACAAAGCATTTCTGCTGTTCCACCCACGGAACTAATCTGATCACACCTCTGTCAGCAATCTGGCATCCAATTAACACTTAAAAGCAGAGTAGGTCCAAAGTGTTGCTGTTATCAAGTACTGTTTAAACTCCCACTTTCAAAATGACCTAAATTTGCTGATAAATCAGAAATGACTGAGCTATCACAAACACTCAGTTCAGCTCCCTGACCACTGAACTCCAAGGACATTAAAGCATCAGTCACAAATAATTTAGTCTCTGTGTTTATTCTTAGGCCCAGCAAAATGCAGCAAATTATGGCAAAACCAGCTGCTTTACATTACACTATAATGAAACCTCAGAAGCACAACAAGCATTGACATTCAGGGCTGTTTCCATTTTTCATGCTTTCATAACCTGGCTATTTCCAGGGCTCTGCTATCTGTGTTTCCCCAGAAAGCTCTGCCAGTTTCAGACCCAGCTGCAGATATTCATTAAAAATTTGTGAATGCCGATTTGTTCCCTGTTTGCTGCCTCCCTCCACTGTTTTCTGTGAGGCTCATTCTTTGAAAGAACAAAAGAACAGAGGAAGATGGAGAAGGGAAGAGGGATGGCAAGCAGATCAGGCAAGCTGGTATAACACAGCATTGTAATTTAAGATCCTGTAAACGGAAGATTCCTTAGGAAAATGGAAGTGGAAGGTTAAAGTCACTAAGTTTATAACGCTCAGTCAGCAGCACAACGAAACTGAGCATCCAGATTTGAACGGTGCCTCCTCTGCTAAGCTTCCATCCTCAAGGACCTGACAGCTATGGAGGAACTCTGGGGAATGCCAAGTTACATCAGGTGAGCAGATCTCTCGTTCCCTGGGCTGTACTGCACATCCTGCCTGTTGCCAATAAATAACCCCCAACTCGAGCAGAGGTGCCACCACGCCCTGCCCTGAGCCATGCTGGCTGGTCTCATCAGCTTCTTGCAACCTCTCAATCAAGTCAAACAAGACCAAGTTTTGTAATAAAACCCTGCCCAATGATACTATCAGTAGACAGAGATACTGATAGTAGAGAGAGATCTCCGTGGACCGGGGCAAGCCCCAGCACGATGAAATCCTCGGATATGCCACAAGACTGGTCACTGAACACGGACAGAGTGAGTCTGGAGACCCTGCAGCCAGTGCTCCTTGTGCATTTAAGGGAGGCTCCGCTGAGGAAAAGTCAAAGCAGCTTTTGACAGTGACTCAAAAAGGACTCTGAAGAGAACAGCTGCCTAAAGTGGGCACCAAGGATTAAAAGTCCAGGATGGCAGTGCGGATTCCACCTCCCCCTTCCCTCCACCAACTTCACTTGCCTGTACCTCTGTGTGATGCAGGCAGTTAATGATCTAGAATAGCAACATCACTGTATGGCAAAACAATTCTCAGATTCCCAAGTCCCAGTAAAAGAAGATTCATTTTGTAACTGTTGACTTCAGAACCTTATTTTGCAAACAGCTCATCCAACACAGAAGGGGAAAGAGTAAAAGTACCACTGTCCTGAAGGACATTCCTCCTGTGATTCCCTGAATCATTCTTCGTGTATTTGCAACAAGAAGAGATACCTCTGTTTAGTGGGGATGGAGAGATATTCTGTCACAGACCAAGGCAAAAAAAGTCCAGTGAAAAATAAAGTGCTAAGTCCCTCACCCTGTAAGTTGACAGTGAAACTGTAATTGTCCATGTCACCCACTCCCATGCCCAGTGTGACTGGGATGAGATACACTGGGTCTAACACATCCCCACAGGCAGCACAAAACTGTCCTTTTGTCAGAAGACGCGTGTGTCCGTGTAAAGATGTGGATCTTGTCTGATGGTTTCAGCAGATGCTGTTTTTCTTTCAAGATGAAAACCAGAGGAACTCACTCCAAATCACCCTCGAAAGTAGTACACAAACTGATCAATACAATATACCTTTCCAGCCAACTCTTCCAAGCAAAAAAATCATGGTTTGTTTTGTCATTACTCAGACAGAAGCCTTTTGATTCCCTTGATTGCCCCTTGCACTTCACTCTACCTTTTATTTCTGATTCATCATTGTTTTCAGCCAGATTGATTAGAATTGCTGTAGCGGAACAGCTCAAACCTGATGCCAAAGAAAGAGGCAAGAAGGACATCAAATGAGAAGATCCTAGGAATATTTTCTCAGTGTCCAATTGACTTGGCATGGGAAGGACCATCGCTGCAGAACTCCGTACACACAGGCACAGCGAAGGCCATATCCACCAAGTGAACTGTGCTTTAAAACTCTTGACGCAAAACTTGCCCTCGAGAGCTTTGCCTACAATATTAAAGCAATGAAATTAAATCACACAGCACCTCCTGTGCTGGCTTTTGTGGGCCAGGAGTGCTGGGAAGGAACTGTTCCACAGCAACACCCTCACTCCAGGCTTTCCTGCTCAACAAGCGGCACACAACAGCACAATCTGTGCATACAGGGCACCCAGCTGGCAGCCCCAGCTTCAATTTCTCCAACAAACAAGGAGGGAAAGGTCTGTTCCATGACAAGAAAAGCAATGAGTGGCAAATAACAGTTCAAGAAGGAAAACACCCAAGGAGGGACAATACATGAGGACCCCCCACATTACTGACAAACAGCTACTTCTCTTCAAATTCACCTGAACTGCCAAGCTGGGCATACACAGGACATCTCCACTGTGAGATGCACACTGAAAGGGAATACCCATCAACTGCATTAGCAAACTCCCCAGCTTTAAAGCACTGACAACATCTCTATTTCAGCTCACTAACAAAGCTCTCGAAGCCACTGTAAAGACCACGGAGACTTAAAGCCTTTGATACCGCTGCCTATCTGCAGGCTTAGAGGGCCAGCTGACTTTACAGAGCTGTTTATGCAAGAAACAGCCTGAAAAGAGTTCTTTCAGAGCTCAAATCCCAAGATCTGAGCAAGAGCCTGCCTTCCAGTCCATTAGAATACCAACACTTTCAGCCTGACAGAAGTGCCTTGGTAATGCAATGGTAATCCCGCTCTGAAGGCCAGAGCATCCTCCCCCGAGGCTGATTCCAAGTTCCCTGTGCACACGCATTCATTAAAACACAGTTGCAGAGACAAGCAGCAGAGAGCAGGAGAAGGAACGACACCAGCAGTGCGGCCGCTGCACAGAGGAAGCGTCCTGCCTAGCAGTGACCCCGTCAGCTTCATCTGGAAACACAGAAATGCAGAAACTGGGCTGGGGAGAAGCAGGAGGCAGGGTTCAGGGTACCGCAGACCTGCAGACAGAGCCTCAGCGAGAGATCCCCTCCGCAGATCCCCCTCATCCGCCGCCGCGCCGGCCGGGGCATCCTCCGCGTGCCCGGGCCCGAGCGGCGCTGCCGAGGCGGGCAGCGCTTCCCGGCCGGATCCCCGCGCACCTCTGGCCGGGCCGCCGGGGCAGGTGCTCCCTCCCGGGGCCACCGCGGGGCCGGCACCGCCTCCCACGGCCGCTCTCCCCGGGGGCGCCCGTTT
>VZTE01002665.1:845288-913968 GCA_013397775.1 Eulacestoma nigropectus
GGCTGTCCCCGGGGCTGTCCCGCGGGCTGCCGCAGCCCCGCAGCTCCCGGCGCCCGTGCCCGCCTGTCTCCCTGCCACGGCCGGAGTCGGACAGGTCCAGCGGCGCGTCTGCATCGTCGTCCCTCGCCTCCTTCACATTTGCTCGGAGCTCGGAGCGGTCCCGGCTCAGCCAAAGCTCCCGCTCTCCCTTCCCATCCGCGGCATCCTCCAGGAAGGACCTCTCCTCCTTGCACGCTGCCGCGATGCCGAGCCACGGGGACAGGGGCCGCTCCCCGGCCGGGAGCTTCGTGTCGCCGTCCGCCCGCTGGCCTGGCTGGGGCTGCTGCAGGAGGAGATGCTGCAGCCGCTCCCGCTGCTTGAGGAGCTGCAGCTTCTCCTCCAGCTGCTGGTCCCTCACGTACACCATGGCGGCAGGAAGCTTCAGCAAGGCTGCGTGGTCTTCCCAGCTGTCCCGGCACCGCGTCCTGCCGTCGGCAGCTTTGGTCCGGAGCAAGTGGCTGGGGAAGCTGCCGCCGTCGCGGTCAGCCGGAGGGCAGTGGGTCGCCAGCCCCAGCTGGTGTAGGGAAAGGTGCTTGTGCAGGAGGCAGAGCTGCTCTCTCCGGGCACTCAGTTTTAGGTTTTCGTAGGATGGAGCAACCTTGGTGGAGTCCAGTTTGCTTGCTGTTAAATGACTAAAAAAATAGCGTGGAAAAAAAAAAAAAAGCATTAGCTGTATCACATTAGCAAAAAAAAAAAAAAAAAAAAAAGAAAAAAAAAATCACATTAGCATTGGAGTTTTCCCATGGTTTCCCAGCTCTGCAGGGATGTGTGCGATCTCTCCTACTCTTTCCATGCAGCTCTTGGCCAGTACATCACGCTTGTCTTTGGGTTCTGTGCTGGGGAGGAGGGTCCCGGTGGCCCGGGGCGTCAGGCAGTCAGCAGCGGGTCTCCACACAGCGCAGAAAGCCATTCCCATCCCACCATCCAGCAGCAATCCCCTGTCCCTGGGCCACGGCAGCTCAAGGCAGGGGCTTGCGTGAGGGTAAGGATGCAGTGACCTCTCACATCAGCACTGCTGCTGAGAAGTCACTTTTTGAACAATGTCTTACAGGCAGCAACATCCTAACCACCCCCCTGGGCTTTCTTAGTGCATGAAGACCCCTGGGACAGAGGCACAGCCCACCCGCCCCTAATCTCACTCAGCGGGAGACTTTTACAGCCGTCCTAGGAAGGTTGGTGCAGTGCAGGAACCTGCCCTGCAAACCCAGTCCCAGCTGCTGCTGGTTATTTGGCAGCTTCCATGAGTGCAAGCTGTTCCCAGGAATGCTCAGCAGAGCTACTCACACCCCGGGAAACTTGCTGTCTCTACAGACGAGCTCACTGGCCTTGCTCAGCCCTCTGTGCTCCCGAAATCATTGGGGATGATAAGCCTGGGAAGTGCTGAGCCCTGCAGGAAAGCCCATTAGAACAGATAAGGAGGAGCAGGAATTGCTGCCTGCCTGGGACAGTCCTTCTGCCTGGATGTGGGGGCATCTGGTTCACTCTGTGGGTCTGTCTGAGGAGCTGGAATAACAAGAGGCTGATCTTGTTGGGCTGGATTCCAGCCATTTTTTACTGGTTTAAACTGGGATATCCTCCCCCTTCCCAAGGCTGTGGGAGAAGTTTGGAGAGAAAGGTGGGCAGACACGGTGAACACTGGCCATCCATCCTTTGAGGGACAGCTGCAATGGGCCGTGGATCAGGCCCACACCACGACCCCCAAGCTGGTACTCACGCCTCGAGGCTGGGGCTGTGCTCACGCTCCGGAGGGAGAGGAGTCTTCCTCGCTGGTGGAGACACGGCTGCCCCTGAAGGACACTTTTCCAGGAGGCAGGGTCTGGAGCCAGGTCTCACCAGGGCAATGGTTCCATGCAGCTGGTTGGAAATCCTCTGGGATGCCTGTGGCAGAGGAGAGAAAGTCCAGGTGAGCCATTCTGCAGTGCGTCCTGGGTTCCAGGGAGTCCGGCTGAACTGGGACACAACTCCTCACCAGCGAGAACAAGAGAGACAGCTCCTGAGTGTGCTGCTGTTCTGGTCAACAGCTCCATCAAGTTTTTATTCATTTTTCCAGGAAATTTCCTCTTCATGTTCTCTCTATTTTCTGAATGCACTGATTTGTGGTGCGGGAAGTTTTGCTTCTCCTCTTAAGTCATATTTCAGTGGCTTAACCACAATAAGACCCTGCAAATTCCCTGTCCCCTAGTCAGGCCTTTACTCATGCAAGACTTTATTCATGCAAGCACCTGGCACTCACTGGTTTGGTGGGTGTATTTCTGGTGGAGTACCTGGGCCAGGACATCTTTGTCTCCATCAGCTGTCATGAAAGGCTCACCACATGTTCTGACTTGACTTTCCCCTGCCCACCTGGAGATGTCACCAACGCTTCCTGCGATCCCTATTAATTATCCCCACAGCCTGCCTGAAGCCTTACCAAAACCCCTTTTCACCTGCTCTTTCAAGTTTTTCATGGAGGTCGAGTAAGCAAAACCTGTGCCAAAACAGAAGAATCTGTGTGGGTGTGTATGTGGGCTTGAGTTCCCATGACCAGGAACAAGGTCCAGGTCCTGCAGTCCCATCTCCCAGTGCCCAGTGTCACCATATCACTCAACAGCTCTTGGCTGACACCCTCTCTGTGTTTGTCCTTGCAAACACTCAAAGCCAGGCCCTCTGCAATTACCAATAGTGATCATGCTGCAGGTGGAGAGACATCTGTGATGCTCTTGGGCAGGGCTGCTGTGGTGCATTTGTTCTCGGTACCCACAACTCCCACAGTTTACATGTTCTCCAGCCTCTTCCAGCCTTCAGTACGCTCCAGCTCCCTGCTTGCCCAGCAAATGGAGAGCTGGCTCGGTGGCTCAGGAAAAGCTACACTGACATGTGGCTCAGCATGATCTCCTCAGAGTTTTCCCCAGCAAGACCTCTGAGAGTGGAACCAGAGTGATGAGCAGAGGACTCAAGGATGCTGGAAGTGTGGTCATGGAGGATAAACCCAGGAGCAAACAAGGATGTGTGTGGTCACAGCAGGAACAGGAGCCTGTGCCGAGCTTTGCTTGCAGTGAGTGGCAATTTCTGCAGAGAGGATGGATCTGGTGTTTGGTAGTTGCCCTCCTTGGCTCTGGCAATGACCAACTGCCCACGTCTGGCTGTGGTCCACCCCCCAAGTGCCTCCTACTCTTTCCCCATCCCAATCTGCTTGTCTTAATCCAGTTCAGATGACCACAGCAGTGGGGAGAAGGCCTGAGGACATCAGGTTCCCTCTGACAGCTCACCATTTCTGCAAGGCTGACTTCTTGGAGGACAGTGCCTGGAGAAGTCTTGCTGCTTGGAGAGCTTCTCTGGAGCTTCTCTAGAGGCTTTTCTGCAAAAAAAAGGCACAACCAGCTACTGTGATGGTCCCCCAGAGCTGCTGCAGCCCTGCCCTGCAGCGTGCTGGAGCCTTGCAGCCTCCCAGGGATGCCAGTGGCTGGTGCCAACCATCTCTCAGTGAAGACTTTGAGTCAAAATTGCCCTCTGGCTCAAGCCAGCACTGGATGGAACGTGCCCTTCATTGCATGTGTGGGTGGCAGGAAGGGAATGCCATGGTCTTTACATGAATTGTCTTACAGTGAGGGCACCCAGCACTCTCCTGCTCTAATTCAGAGCAGGGTGTTTCTCACTTGACCTGCATTTCCCCCCCCATCAGCTTTTCTGCCCATGGCAATGTCCATCTGAGCTGCCAACATCTTGGTCTTTGCTCTCCAGACCCTTTCCCAGAGCAGTTTTGCACCATGGCTCAGTCACTCTTCACAGCCCCAGGCTCCTCAAGGGTGGCAGGAGCCAGCAACACCCACCCTGACTGAGCTCGAGGTCTGGCACATCCTGGTGGGCTTCTTCTGCTTCCCTGTGCTCTGCTTTCTCCATGCTGACATTCCTGCTCACTGGGGACAATAAAGTCAAAGGGGAGCTTGGTGTGGAGCAGCTTTCTCTGGAGGTGACTTCTGGGGTCTTTTTCCTGTCCCTGTTGGAAGGAAAAGGACATGAATGGATGAGAAAGGGCAGGAGAAGGAAGGTTTTGGAGCCGCTGTACTGAGAGCTCTGAGCCTGATACATAAATATACATATTTACGTATGTGTGTATGTGGATATACCGGATTCTCAGACTCACCTCCTTCCACTGCAGCTTATCAGTACCCAGCTGCAGTCTGGAGCATGGACAGAGTCAGCATGACAGCCCAAGGTGTGATTGCCCCACTCGGTCGTGGGTAACGTCGCAGGAAGCCACAATGTTGGGTAAACCAGGACCCAGCTGTGGCTGTTGCAAAAGCTCTGTGGGAACCTGTCCCTGGCTGGGCTTTCAGCCTGATGGAGGGGTGGATTCAGCACAAGGATGTGGTGTCTGTCCCCTGTCACCATACCAGGATGGAGGGGCTGATGCTCTCGGTGACACAGGGGAGTGACTGAATCTTGGAGGTACACACAGAGTCCTGGATGGACTCTGATGCTGGGATGTGGATGGCTGGAAGTCTTCCTATCTAGCATCTCAGGGGAGAGCAGAGCAGGGCAGGATCTCTCAGTGCTCAGCAAACCCAGCCCAGCCTACAGCTCTGGAACTACTCAGCCCTTGGGAAGCATTGGGGAGTAAAAGCCAGAGTTTCTCTTTAAGTGGATGGTGCTCCTGTGCTCCAAAGAAAACACATTTCTAAACTAATCCCTCAGTGCTAATTCCTCTGGACCTTAAACCCTTGAGGAATGAGCTGATTTGTATATATTGGCCAGCCTGGCAGGTTACTTGGCTTGCAGCACAGCGCTCTGCTGGGCTATGAACCTGTTGGTGCAGATCACTTCTCCCTCTTTAACCCCATCACAGTCCCTTGTGTGTCACTCTCCTTCCCCCAAAACAACCCATTTCCTGCAGACCCTCTCTGGCTGCTGCAGGAGGGGAGCTGGTGCCATGGAAAAGCCATGCAAACCCAGGCTGAGGTCCATGCAAGCCGCCCAGGGCTTTGTTTCCGGGGGAGTTAAATATCTTTGTTCCCCAAAAATGAATCTTTGGATGCTGGTGAACAGGGGAGTGAGCAAAGATCAATTAGGATTTTGAGACCACTAGGGATTTTTCCATGTCTAACATATGCAAGAATCCACAGGAATTAGATGCTAAAATACCCCTGAGGATGCCACAGTCTGGATGTTGCCCTGCTCAGCTGTGGGGATGCCCTGGTCCTTACCAACACCCCTTGTAAGGAACTAAACGAGGAAAGTGCTTACTCCAGGCTCCGGAGCCTCTTCAGTTCCTCCTTGAGAGTTTTGTTCTCTTCCCTCAGGCGATTGGTCTCGTTTGCTGCAGGGACAGAGGCGGTGCTGTGAGTTCAGGCGCTGCAAGGAGAGAGCTGATGCTCCTCACAGCTCGCTGGGGTACCCAGGGGAGGAGGAGGGAATGGCACCGGGTTTTGGAGGGATGCTGAATTTCCTTCCTTCTTTGTAAATATGCTGGGGCTAAGGGATAAAAGGCAGCAACTTTCTGACTCAGGTTTCATCGGGATTGGATCTGCTTGCAGCTCATCCAGCTCAGGGGCAGAGCACGACCCAGACGAGGCAGTGGTGGGTTGGACACAGTGAACATCCTGCCCCTGCACACCAGGGCAGGGTGATGAGTTGGTGCTGTGTTAGGGGTGGGCTGAGGGTCTCGGGGGGGATCAGACAGAGGCCAGAGGGAGCTGTGAGCACCCAGCACTGGGTGCTGCAGCAAGGAGGCCACGAAGAGCATGGGTGGGCTCCCAGGCATGGTGCCTTGCCTTGCTGCTGCTTTAAAGCAGCACTTGGGGAGCAGTGGCATAGCAGGGGAGATAAACCAAGGGCTCTGGGCACCTCTCCATCCCTCCTAAATGCCTTATCTCCTTTACCCCCATGACCCTCCCTGGGCCAGTCAGATGCCCAGGGAAAAACACCCCGTGCCTCAGCGGTGCTGGGAGCTCTGCCAAAGGCTCAGGAGAAGATCCGTCACACGTGTTGCTTGATTTCATTTACCCGTGCTGAGCTGCTGTTGTGACTTTCCTGTCTTTGCCAGAGTGTTGCTTCTGCCGTGCCAAATGCATCCTTTTTCCAGGCAGCTGACATAGCCTGGAATCTCTCATTTTTCTGGAGGTGCTGCAACCCCCAGCTCTGCTGATTTGTGTGAAGGGTTATGTCTGCTTGGGACATCCGCAGTCCTGCTCCCTCCCTTCTACCCATCCCCAAACCCTTCCTCGATTCCTGCTCACCAGGAGGGCTCACATGCAAATATATCTGGGAGAGGGATTTGAGCAAAGACTCAGCCTGCCAAAGCCGAGCTTACAGTGGGTGTCAGTACGTACAGAGGATGAAGATGTGCTGCAGGCTCTGGAAATGAGAGGTCTCGTACTCGTTCTGCTTCTTTTTGGCCAGCTCCTGGGTGACCATGCATCTGTCACAAAGACCAGCTCGCAGCCTGGAGGAAGGGAACCCCACAGCTTGTTACCACACGGTTTCCATGGGAGAAATGAGTTCCTGCCCTCCCCACGGAGGAGGGTGAACACCAGACCATCACCCAGAATCACCCCCGCAGCTCGGCACTTGCACCCCTCCAGATCCAGTCCCACCACCAGCAGCCTAGAAAAGCTCCTGTGCATGTGCCCAGGCTCCTCCAGCTCTCCCAGCAGCTGAGTGTGGGAAAAACAGAGGTTCATGTGCTACATCCCGCTCTGGGGAAGACAGCAAATCCCAAACTCTGCCCCTAGGAGGGTGCAGTCGCTGCCGCTCAGCAGCACCCTACTGAAAAACAAATCCTACCTGTTTTCTAACACCTTTACATTTTCTTTAAGGACCTTCTGTTGTTCCCTTAACTGGTGATTTTTAGCAAATAGCTCTTCAATTCTCTGAGCATCGCTAATTGAAGAAACAGAACAAAGACAAGAGGGTTATTAGATTTTTCCCTAAAACCCATGCCTTCATCCACAATGCCCTTTTTCTTGTGTGTCAGGAGGGGAAACAAATGTGTTGGAGCCTGGATGCTGTCCTGTGACACCCTCCTTGGAGTCAGCAGCTGAATTCCTCCCAGTTACTGCTTCCCAAGAGGGCAAGAACTGGCTGGCACGAGCATCACCTGCCAATGGGAAGGCAAACTGCAGCTGGACTGAGATCCCCCAAGCCCTGCCTGGAGCCAAAAGGCTTGAATTTGGCAGTGCCAGAGTGGCAAATGGTGCTCTCTAATCCAGCAGTCTTGGAGGATAACTCCGGAAGCCTGAAATTCCAGTGGTGTAACCACCCCTCTGCCCCCCTGCCCCGGCATTGCTCACCGGCACTTCTCCGTCGTTAGCTCCGTCACCTTGCTGTGCAGACCTGGAATAATGAACAGACACTGAGAGGTGGGTGCTTCTTGCCGATTCCCCGGCACTCAGAAGCAAACGACGCTGATAGAATTCCAGGAAGGTGCGTGGCTTTGCAGAAAACTCATCCGTTCACAAGCCTTATCTCCGGTAAGGAATAACACACTGCACGTGTTAAACACTGTCTCAGTTTAATGTAACTGGGAAAGTTGTACAAAATCTGAGCCCGTTTTGTATCCCCACTGTTTAATGAGTCTGCATTTCCTTCCCAGACCCAAAAAGTCTGGTTTAGTTTTGTTTCAAGTTATTTCTCACTGCAGCCCGCATTTCCCAGGTGGGCAGTATTTTATAGTTTTCAGGGCTGGAAAGCATCTTGGAGAATATTTACAGCTGAACGGCTTTCCTTGATGGATCTGCAGACATTGTATCCTGTCAAATCCATTTTATGCAAAGTAGATGTAAACATGTGGTTTAAATTGCTCAACAGTTTCCTCTAACTCTCACACGGCTTGAAATTACACAAGAGAAGAATGAATTCATAAGCCAGAATCATCCAAAAGTGCTGAAGTTTTGTTCATAGTATTGATACTGGGAATTATTCTAATTGGAAAACAATTGGACTTGGCACTTGGTTGCTTAACCTAATGGGTTTTATTTTAATAATGTATGACCTGAGAAATAATTTATTCCCTAGAGGAATAAGCTATCCAACCTGACTCAAACATTTTCTTTAACAGAGCTTCATCTCCTGCTGCTTCTGTCTTACAGATTATTGCATTGTTCCGCTTTCCCTTTGATCCCTCAGCATCCAAATACACTCCAATCCTCACTGCTCGGAGCAGACGCCCAGCTGGTGTGTGTGTCACCTCTGCAGAGCTCCCAATTCACCTTTATCACAGACTACGACAGCGGGGGCAGGAAAGGAGCCAGATCCCCCGTGGTTAATGCTTGCAGCAAGTGGGATTCCTGCTGGGACAGAGCAGCTCCATGGCTTGCTTTCCAGGAACACGAAGTGCAGGAATGTCCTCTCTCTTCTGCTCCTTCTCATCATTCAAAAGTTACTTTTCTCTCAGTATGCCAATGAGAGGTACCAAGGTGCCATCAGAGGGTGTTCCCCCTTGAGGGACAGGCTGTGACCCCATGTCCCAATCCATCCCCGTGGGTGCCTCTTGCTCAGCACTAATCCCCAGAGTTCCCTAACCCACAACTGCTCCTCCTCCCTTCAGGTTATTTGACACCAAACGGATTGAGGTGGCATTACAAAGAAATGGATCTTGGCCAGTTTTTGATAAGACATTTTATGTCTCCCTACCTTGGACCTCTTTCTCATGGATTTCCTTGAGCTTGTTCAGGAACTCTGCAAAACTCTCCGTGGTCATGTTCAGGGCTGAGCCGCACACCAGGCTGTGTCCAGTGCGAGGATGTCCTTTGGCTTCAAATTATTCAGGTTTCAGCCTAAAATAGAAAGAATAAGTCCAACAAAAGAGATGTGTCAGGTGCATGTGGTGCTCTGGAAAGAACAAAGCCCAGAGCTAGGAAGGGAAATAATTTGCTAAACCATGGGATGCATTTTTGTCCACCCTGCCTCAGCGCTGAGCACAGCAAAGAGCATGTCTTAGATACTGGGAGAAGCCCAGCTGGAAAATCAAGCTTTTCCTCTACTTGTTGAGCCGTTTAAATTGCATTTCTCTGGGATGAGGTGGGGCAAGGCATCTTCTCGAGCATAAAGAAGGAACTGCAGAACTCGTGTTGGGACCACGTGGGGACTGATGATGGGGAAGTCCACAGCAGCTTCGGTGCTTGAGCCTGATGCACTCATCTCCTGCTGGGATGCTCCCATGCATCCCTCCTCCCTCTGGCACCACACACAGCTTTTACAGAGGCAGCACGCAGCACTCGACCACCCCACTGTCACTGCCCAGGCTTCCTGCATGGCCTTGCTGGCTGTAGCCTCTTTGAACCCTTGGGAGACACCCAACAGAGCTTTTTCACCCCATTTTACAGAGAAACCAGGAGAAGTCACGTCCAGAGCCAAGTCCTGCAGGAAGCTGGCATGGGCACAGCACCCATGGGGTCCCCTGGAACCACCAAAACCACTCTATGAGAAAAGGAGCTTCAACATGAAGGCGTTTAGCATCTCCACATGGAATTTCTCCCCCAAAAATCATTCTGGGTTAATGAGTCATGGCAAGTAATCCCAATCCCAGCAAAGCACCTGGACACTCGGCTTTCAACCACAAAGAGATGACCAGGGAGAAAACCTCCCCTCTGTTGCTGGAAAGTGAAGAGTGGGCTGGGACCTGGGCTTTGCAGCCCCATGGGGAAGGTTTGTGCTGGGTTCCAGCGCTCTCCCAGCCCGGCTCCCGCCCGTGCCTCTATCTGCATGCGGAGCAGGCATGTGCCAGATCGCCTGCATATGCAAGATGTGGGCACATAGAGCTGGAAGAAGAAAGTTTCCCCTAAAGCATCTGATTTTCAAAAGAAATGAGGCACGCGCCAGCAAGCACAAGCAGCGAGCTCAGCACGCTCAGATCGGCGGAACAGCTGCCTGAACACGAACCATCCCGGAGTCACTTTGTTTGGCTTTTGAGCAAATCTGATGCAAACAGAGTAGAGATCTCACTCTCTGGGGAAACAATTAAAAAATATTCATTGCTCCCACTTTCCAGGGCATAACCCCCCGTTCCCAGGTCTGGGTGATCTATCCCAACAAATAAAAACACGGTGTGGCTCGTCCAGCTCGAGATCTGCTGCTGTGAAATGGGATTGGGAACTGATCTCAGCCCCAAGAGCCACAGCTGAAAAACTAGCCAGGGGAAATAAAAGTCCAAAAGAGAAAAAAGCCCTCCTGATGTTAATGGGATGCACTTTTGCGGGATCACTGAGTCCTAAATTTGGCTCTGCCCTGGGCAAATTACCTCCCCAGGGCTGAAGGGAGGTTGTGAGACCAACCGCTGCCATCACAGGCCTGTCACCCCGAGCACCAGCTGGGAAGGCTCTGAAGCACTCAGGCACTAATTCCCATTGCATCCTCCAGTGCTGTAATCTGGGAAGGGATTGCGACTGGGGGCAGAGGAGTTGGTGGCTGCATGTGCTCCTACAGTGCTCGCTGCTGCTGGATCAGGCCCTGCCCACCTTGTACTAAAGGGTACAGCCCTTTCCCCAAGGTTGGTGTCTCCGAGGGCTGAACCCAGCATTTGGAGACACAGGGCTCCAGCCCAGCCATCCCGGGAAGGTGACACCCTGGCTGGGACTGGTGCCAGCCCGCTGCTCAGGGAGGTAGGGCTGGGCTGGTGTGGTGGGAGGTGGGAGGCGCGGGGGCAGCCCAGGTGCTCGGAGCTGGATCCGGATCCCTGCAGCTGTGACTCAGTGCTGCGGGCAGAGCCCGGCAGATCAGGATCTGGGGCTGGGCTGTGGGCAGCAGCTTTGCCTTCCATGCACAGCTGAGGCTGTGGTGCCACCAGGGTTGGGGTTTGCTTCTGATTTTCTTTTCCTCAGAGCCCTCAGGTGAGTGGGGACCCGTGACCTGCTGCAGATCCAATTAGCAGGGAAAAGCTGCCGGTGTTGGTGCTTTTGAGATGCCAGAACCCATCTCTGCCTGCAGGTGGAACAGCCACTCTGTGCCAAATCTGGCGAGGACCTCGGGTCTCGTCTGTGCACACACGTGGTGACTGAGATCCTGCATGAGCATTGCTCCCCATGTATCTGTTCCCAGGATTCAGCCTTTTGCTGCAGCAGAACAGCCCCACCAACAGCCCAGGCTCTCTGAGGGGCTCAGCTTTGCTCCCTCTCGCCCAGTGTGGACGGGTGAAGGTGTGAAGCCGCAGCTCCCCGCTCCTCTACCCTGCTCCAGAGGATTTATTGAGGGAGATTTACGGCTGAAGCCCAGACCACAGAGTCCCTCAGTGCGGAGCTTGCTCCCTGAGACAGGGATTTCATTTACAGCCCCGAGCCCTTTGCAGAGCTGTCGCTGTGATATAGAGCCAGTGGTGCCGGATGCGGCCCCGTGGCGGGGCCAGAGCAGCCCTTTGGCATCCTGGCGGGGCCGGGTGTATTTCACAGTGACGGGTGCCCTCTGCAAACACAGCCCCACTGTCGGGGACCAAAGGCAAACTCCTCATCCAGCCCCTAAATCTGGAAGGTTTGGAAAGCCCAAGACCTGGGGCAGAGCTGTTGTTGGCTGTCATGGCTTTGCTCACCTGCTCTCTGCATCCCTTGATGCTCAGCTCACGGTGGGGCAAGGGCTCCAGGCTGGGGCACAGGGATGTCCCTGGGATGTCTGCTCTCATGCACGGGGCTGGGGCAGCCCCCAGCATCTCCTGGGTACCAACAGCATCGCTCCTTGGGTAGGATGCTCCTGTTGTGGCTGGGGAAAGGAAAAGCAGGGAGGATTGAGGTTGAGCACCATCCTCACAGGGAGATTGTTTTCTATCCCATCTGAGAGGGCTGGGGAAGGGATGGACTTGGACAGCCGGCTCTGACAGCACAGCCAACCCCCATTCCTTGGTCCCCAGGGGGTTCCTGACCTCTCAATACCATCCCCAGCACTGTCTGTCACACTCACAGTGAGCCATAGCTCATCCCCACCCTCAGCCGTGTCTCCTTTCAGAAGGATAAAGCAGCTCATTAGCTAAACGAGCTTAAATGATTAAAAAAAAAAAAAAAAAGGCAGAAAAGAAAAAGGCAGGACTGTGACATTCTGACACTGTGGGATCAGTGAAGCTTAATGGATTTACCACCAGATATTTCCCCATCAGCAGTGCTGGAGTTGTTCAGCTCCGGGCTGGATTGATGTCACACACCTTTCTCTGGGTGATTGTCAGGCAGAGCTGCTTTGACCAGCCAGAATTTCTTTCTTTGGCTACCCTAGTAGATTCCTGGTCTAATTTTAGAATTATAAAACAAGTTTGTACTCAGAAAAACTGCCTGATCACTCATGGAAACTCTGCAGTGCCAGGAGTATTTCACAGGCCAGTGTGGAGCTAATGCTCCTTGCTGATGCACTTTGCTTGTCAGTTTGAAGAGGGCTTTTTTGGTATGTTGAGGGATTCTTTTCTTTTGCTGGGTATTTATTTATTTGCATGACTTAACACGGCACAGAGTGCCCTAAAATGGAGCCCAGCGCCTGCTCTCCACTGTGCTGGGTTTGCTGTGGCTGCTGCACGGGGGCTGCCAGATTGCAAAATCACCTCCCAACAAGTGAGACAGGAGGAGCAGCCTTGGCTCTTGCCTCTCCAAGGAGGAGGATTTGGTGCCTTCCTCTACCTCGCACAACCTGAAAATCCTCCCCGGAGCAGGGCATCTGCTCTGTGCTGCTCCACCAGCCCAGGGGCCGGTTTGCAGCGAGCTCCAGGGTTGCCTCTGCTGGCTGTTGCGTGGGGGTCCCACTCGGGTGATGTGGAGCTCCAGCATGGCTGCAACCCGCCCCAATGGCCCTTTGGGTTTGTGGGGACTGGTGCTGGTCACAGCCCCCTGAACCAGTTCAGCAGGATCAGCAGCACCAGGGAGATGCTGCCCCTGCTCACGTGTGCACAAACGTGTCCCACTGCAGGGAGAGCTGGAGCAAACCCCCAAGAGGCAGCTCCAGCCTCAAGTCACAACCTGCACACTGATTTACTTCTACCCCATAAAGTCTCTGTTGCCATAATACAGCACAGCCCTGGTGATCACAAACCCATCAGCTCCATTTCTCCCCCACCACCCTGGCCCTGTGGAGGCAGCTTCTGCTTCTCCAACTGCTGTGGCAGTCACCAAATCCTCAATATGGGTTTTCTTCCATTACCTCATTTCTGCTTAAGAGCCCCTATTCCCCTCAAGAGCCCCTTGCAACCTTGTTATCCTTGCAACAGGGACATCCCTCCTCCCAACTCCAGCCAAAGAGTCTTGGCTGCCCTGGGCTTGCAGGATCACTAAAGCCAGAGCTGTTGGTCCTCTGCCATACCTGAATATACCCAGGAATCTGCCTTTGGCTTTTACATAGCAGGGTGAGCAGTTTGGGGGTCTCTCCTTGCACCATCCCCATCTGGGAGGGAGGTTTTGTCCTCCCACTTCCCAACTCCTGCTGCTTTGCTGAGGTTTAACAGTAAATATTTGTTCTGCTCCTCACTTGATTAGGAATGACATTTGGACCCACCAGCTGTGCTGTGATGCTCCCCAGAGTGTGGTGGGCTTTGGGCAGATCTGTGGGCAGGCCTGTCTGCCCACAAGATGATTCAGAAGAAGATTAAAAGTAGCCACTTATCTGCCCGTGCATCTCAGGGTAACCACAGGTTCTATAAACATTACTCAATTAACACCTCAAAATGCTCTGGGAAGCGGGTAATGAGGCATTATCGCATTTTTCGGGTGTTTTAATTGCGAAGTGGTGAGGCTCAGGAATAGCTCAAGGCCCTGTTGGGACTGGAGGCATGTGGTCACTGCCCATCCAAAACACTCCCGCTGCCACCCCAGCTGCAGAACCCCTGGCTGGGCAAAGTGGCAGGAAAATACTCTGGGAATCTCTGTTAGATGGTGGCTATCACCCCACTCCCTGCCTGTGTTCCCGTTATGCTGCATGTGGCGCCTGGAGAGAACCTTGGTCTCACTGTCCTCTCCTCCATGGCAGGAGACCTCCCCAGAGGGTCTCCTCAGAGCCCTCACTGCTCCTGACACGGGGAATTCATCATTCCTGGTCCTGCATGGGAAAGCAGGTCTTGTGTGGGAGAAGGGGCACGAAGATTCCTCTCAGCCACGCTGCCATAAACTGGCCCCTCTGCTCCTGCTGTGTGAGGGGTGCCTGGGCTTGGCCCCATGGTCAAGCTAATGGCCATGCCGGTGGAAAGAACAGATCTCTCTCCCCTGGACATCCCCAGGTGATGGAGTCTTTGACAGGATTAGCTTTTCTCTTCAGCACCACCTAGAAAAGGAGAAATGTGCTAGGAAGACCCAAGCCTGCAAAACCCTCCTGGGTGTTCAGCCCTCCTGCAGCACTAAGGAAGTCTTATCAGCTCAGCCCAACGCTGTGCTGTCCAACAGCTGGGACAGACATTATTGGGCATTTTTATGGACTGGGGCATCTCTGCATGTCCCAAATGCCTGGTGACACATTGACGTTGGGGACACATTGCTGCCAGGCTAGGTTTTGAATCAATGCATCCTCCTGCATTGCAGTGTCCTGCATCCTCCAGGGGAGGATCTGTGGCCGTCTCCCCTGTAAGTGCTCTCAGGACATTCCCCATCGTGGCACTGTCCCAGCAGAAGGGACAAGGAGCAGGTAGCGGGGACAGTTCAACCCACAGCAACAGACCCCTGTGCAGGGAGGCAGCGTGTGTGGGCACAGCCTCTCCCCTGCAGCAATCCCACCATCACTTCCTTCCTCCTGGATCCAAGGTAGGGAAGAAGGATGCCAGCCCTTGGTAGCATTACACCTCACGCCTGGGGCTGCTGGAAGCCCAGCCAGCTCCAGCCTCTCTCAATATTTATGCTGCCTGAAGGAACATATCTGGACAGCCCAGGAAGGCACTATCAGGATGTCCCACAAGGGACGCAACCAGGACAGAGGTGGGGGACAGAGGGCCCCCAGCCAGGTAGCAGGGGTCACCACAACCCAGCTCTAAGCTGCCACTGAGGGGAAAAAGGAGCAAATTTATTCTCAGCTTTGGCAACAGAGATGAGTTCAAAGCGTGAAATGGGATGGGGAGGGAGACCCACAACTCCACTGAAAGTTATTTACTGCCCAGCATGTGCACGGTTTGGTGCAGGTCAGGGCTGCCCAAGATGCTGCATGGAAGGTGGATCAGGTGTGGAAGGGGGTGATGCCCCCCCAGTGCGCAGCACCAACACCCAGGTGCTGCCTGCCCAGGAGGGGCACTGCTGCCATCCCACACAGTCCCACAGTCCACCCCACACGGCCGCAGCTCTGCTCCCCCATGGCTGTCACGCTGCTGGATGTTTGCTCAGAGAAGTTTTCTGTTCCTGCCTCTGGCGCTCGCTGGCCAGATGCAAACGCGACTGGGCTCCCTGGTACTCACACAAACCCTGACACCCACAAACTGCTCTGACCCTCCACAGCTATTTCACTCCACCCAAGTGGAGCTGGATGCCATTTCTCAGCATTTCGGATCGCAGGGATATCCCATTACCTTTCACACTCCAGTGGAAAATGCCAGAGGAAAAGTTTTTGTCAACAGGAGAGCCCCGAGGTCCTGGCTGGGCAGCGGTGCCCAGCCTGGGTGGGCTCAGGTCCACTCCCCACCGACCCCTCAGAGCTGCCACTTTGCCACAAACCATCGGCTCCCCGGCTGCTACACAAATCCAAATTTCCTCCTCGAACTCGGAGAGGGGACAGAAAAGCAAGCAAACCCGTGACACACCAACCTCTGCCCATCAGATGGGAGCTGGACCGGGCTCCGTCTGCCGGCACCGAGTGACAGCTCTCCCGGCGCTCTGCTGAGCGAATTTTGGGCAGCTCTCCATGTGCGTCTCATGCCAGCTCCCTTCCCAGCTACGCAAAACTGCCCAGGGTGCTGGGGGACAGAGAAAAATCAGTGCAAGCACAACACTCACGTTGGGGGACTGCGCCTGTGTCTCCTCCTCGGCTCCCGGAGCTCAGTTAGGTCGCGATCAGCAGACGGTCATCTGGGACGCGGGAGACGGGAGTGAGCAGTGTGGGTGAACTTGCACATACAATAAGCCATAATTTTTCCTTGCAGCCTGACTGGTTCTACTGGTTTGCGTTTCTTTGCCCCAGCAGCAGAAAGGAGGCTCAGCTTAGCTAAAGCTGCCCGACAGGTTCTGCTGTAGCACAAAAAGTGGTGAGACCAGAATGGTGCGAACCCAGATAGAGATTTGATTGTTTTCTCGTAATTACAGCTCAACCTGCGCTGTTGGTTGAAGTCAATCACTTCAGCCAACAGACCCTTTTAAATAATTCATCCAGCATTAAGATGGGAAGTTTTTTTGTTTTATACAGCTTGGCACTTTTTGAGAGGAAGAGGAAAAAAATAAAAAGAAACGTGAGAGCAACAGCAGCAGCATCCTACTAAACTGGAGTGGCACAGCCCAGGGCACACAACAGCCCCCAGCCCAATCGCTCAGGAGAGGGAAAGGGATGTGCCCAAATTGGCACCAATGGCTGCTTCAAGTGCAGGGTGAAAGCCCATGATCCTGGAGTTTCTTTTGGAGGCACTTTGCAGTGGCTGGGGATGCTTTAGGGACCAGTGAGGAAAGGTTGGGTGACTCGGGTGCTGATCCTGGCCAGCAGCCCTGGCTTAGCCCGGGTTTCCTCCCAGCTTCAGCTGCTGACACAAGCAGCTTTCACCCTAAACCGTGGGCTGGTGGAGCCGAAGGCAAAATGGACACTTCCTGAGCCTTTGAAGTGCAGCTACTTCAGCATCCCCTGGGGAAAACGCTGGCGCGGATTCCCCTGCCCAGGCTGGGCAGGGACAGCCTTCCCCCGCAGTGCTGCAGACAGCAGCAGCTCCCAGGAAAAAGCAAGAGATGCTCTTGCTCCCCATCAGCCTGGCGCCAATAAAAAGGAATAGAAAGTTGTTGCCTGAGTATCTGGGACCCAAACAGCACATCCTGCTCTGCCAAAAGCTGCCCTGCGAGCAGGGCCCTGCTGTGCTGGCACAGCCCACTCCGAGCGCGGCTCTGGCTCGGGAGGGACGCGTCCCTCTTGCTTAATAGGACACGTAACCTGAGGAGGGTGGTTTCCCTGCGACATTTCCCGGGCCAGCGGATAGGGAGAGCTCCTGTGGAAGGGGATTCGGAGCACTGAGGCTGAGCTGCTCCTCCTCTGAGTCATCCCATGCCGCGCACCCCCAGAGCTCGGCGCCCAGACCCTCTGCTGGTGTAAAGTCCCCTCCATCCACCAGCAGTGATGCCACCACGCTGCTTACAGCCCAGCTGCTGAGCTGGCTCCTCAGTCATCCCAGCAGAGCACGGAGCATCCTTGGCAGCGTTTCCCTGTGGCAATCACATCTCTCAAACGGTGGCTTCGAGCCTTGCTCCCGCGCACGGACAGGTCGGGCAGGTGGGGGCAGCTGGGGCTCCCAGGAATGCGGCTGCACACCCATGCTATGGAAATGGGTGGCAGGTAAACAAGCAGCTGCTCGGCAAGCCGTGGTCCTGGGCAGACCTGTAGGGACTGTTTGGTGATTGCTCTACGTGCATGGAATTCCTGACTCATTCCTCTGCAAGAGGGACACAGCACAAGGTTAAGGGGGTGTTTTCCATCCAAGCCTTCTTATGAGCCACCTGCAACGGGCAGAGGGAAGCTCTTGGCCTTTTTCCCTCTTTCCTTTTGAGGCCTTTGTTTTACTGTCGGATATGACTATTAGAGATCGACTGCTTGATATGGTCTGGTACCTCAGGCTGATGCTTGCGGTGGTGGAATTAAAGGCAAACACATGGAAGAGAGATCCTTGTTCAGACCAGCCTGGTGACATCATGGGAGGGGCAGTGGGGTAACTGGGAGGTGTGGAGCTTGGGGAGATCACCTGCAGCAGCCAGGCCTCCGAGCAGTGACACTGGGACCTGGGGCACAAGCCATGGGGGCACTGACACCATCCCGCACCTGCCTCCAGCAGTTCAATGTCTGCTCTGTCTGGAGCACCAAGGAGAGAAACACCTAAAGAAGGGCTTGATGGGAGCAGCTGCTTGTGGCACCAAGGAGGCTTGAGGCAGAGCAGCTGTCTGGGAGTGTTGTGCTGGCACATGAGAAGGCAGAACGGACGTTTCTGGGAATCATCTCCATATAAAATCCTCTTGTTTCGCAGGTGTCTACTGATGATTGCACAGATTGCTCACAGAAACCAAGGGTTGTCTGCTTCCTGGCTGAAGAGCCAAAAGATCTGGGCAGGAACGGATTTCTTTACATCTAGGGACATGGAAAAAAAATTAAAATAATAATTTCAAGCCTTTTTTCTAGAAGAAAAACTATAAAATATGGAAAGCAACAGGAATCCACTGATGCAATGGGGAGAAATTTGATTAAGACTGAGACAGGTCTTGACCACCCAACAGCAAAGGTTATGAACAAGTTAGGCTTTCAGGAAAAGCTGGCCACCAAAACGAACATCTGTTATGGATGCAGCTTATCCTTCGTTTCACAGGATCAATGGAATGGAAAAAATCCCTCAGGTGATTTCATGGTGACATGGCCGGAGCTGGAGACCAGCATCCTGCAGCATCCCTGGGACAGGAGCTGCTAGCCTCATGCTGGGCTGAAATGGGCTCCTGGGCCATGGATGTGGGTGGAGGCCCCAGGTGAGGATGCTGTGAAAGCCCATTAGGGTGCTGACGAAAGCATCATTAGCAATAACTCATGGGCACGAGGGATCAGGCAAACAGCTTCTCTGGGAAGCGTGTGCCAGTGCCTCACCAGCCCCAGAGTGAAGGATTTCTCTCTGATATCTAATTTAACCCTGCCCTCTGCCACTTTGGAGCCATTCCCTCTGGTCCTGTGACTTGTCACATATCAGCCTGAGGGTACTTCAGAACCTGCTCCTCCCGGGCTTTTCATCAAACCCCACCAGAGCAAACCCAAAAGAGTTCCTGCCGGAAGAACAAGCACACGGGAACAGCATCGCTGGGCAGACGCTGCTCCATAGCAGACACAGAAACAGAGGCAAAAATATAAAGGGAAGGTAGATCAGCGTTACCAGCCGGGTGCTGCAATGAGAGGAGGAAATATTCCCCCGATCAGCCGCCCCATCCCGCCAGGAGCACCGAGCGGGCTGTGGCAGGGCACACACGGAAGGCAGCACACACATAGCAGGCAGCTTCCACCAGAGGCTGCTCGATGGCTTCGAAACACCTCCGCTGCCTGCAGCTGCCTGCTCAGGACACAGCCCCGGGACATCGCCCGCGGCAGGATTTGGGAGCCCACAAGCTCGGAAGGCTCCCGTCCAACTGGGCAGTGCTGGCTGCTGGACCCGAGGGATGGAGCATCATTACCTGCAGGACCAGGGCAAGGAGGTTGCTCGCTGCTTTTCTCACCTTGAAAAGGTGGAAGGGCTCTGTAAAAGTGAGACAAGGAGAAGCTTAGTTAAACCAGCAGTTTTCTGGTGTTACAAGCATTTAAATGACACTAAATAGCAAAGGCAGCCCGCCTTTGTGGGCTGTGGTTGTGCCACTTCTCCCTGGATTTGCATGGGGTGGCACGGGGTGCAGGTGAACAGGAAATGCTTTAACTTTGGAGGTCACCCACAGATCTCAGAAATCTGCACGGAAAATCCTGCCTTAAATACCCATTACTAAAAGATACAAAACCAGATCAGCTGGGAAAAGGGCAGCCAGTGTGAGAGTTTTCTCTCAGCTGGAAGGAGAAGCAGATGAGTCCTTTCCACTCTGGCTTAGTTTTCCTTCACCTTCTCCCACCTACACCATCTGGGCTGCAAACGCCCTGCGTGTGCAGCTCCTGCCTTCCAAGGTGCTGGGAACGGGCAGGAGAGTACAAAGACATCCTCAAACTGGGTGGCAGCTGTTCTCCATGAAGTGCAAAGGGGTGGTGGGAAGGTAGCTGTCAGTGTCAGGCTTTGGCACAACTTGTCTAGTCAGGAAACACATTGTAAGTTTTTGTCATCCCACCTAAATTCACCTGTTCCTGTTGCTGTTGCTCACATTTTCCCGATAGACAAATGTTTAAATATTTTATACCCTGCGAAAACCAGCCTGTCTGTGTGGATGGTGTGGCTTGCAGAGCTCAGGGTGCCTGGCTCCCTGCTGAGGGTGCTGAGGGCTGGGTAGGCTGTGCCAAAAGTTGAAATGAACACTTCTTAAACGTCACAAAAATGTTCTTTTTTTGACTCATCCGTCTTCATGCCAGCTCTCAGCCAGCAGCGGCTCAGCCCAGCATGGGGAAACACAAATGGGTTGTGCTGCTGGGGTTCTTCTCTTCACCTCTGCCTTCCCCTCCTTCTGCAAGGAGGAGATTAATGCAATTAGGGGTTTGCCACCATTTACTCTCTAAGATGAAAACATGTAGGGGGAGTTCACAGCTGGCTCCCACTGCCCAGGGATGGAGGACAGCCAGGCAGCCCCTCTTCCAACTTGCATTCCTGTCCAGGCTGCCAATCTTGCCCAAAATTTATCTTTTTTTCTACAGGGAGAGGGGAGCCAGGTCTGTTTTTCAGAGGCTGAACCAAGGAGGAACCCACTGTCCTCTGACACATCCTGGCTCTCTTTTAAGCGGTCATGACCCATAGTTTGAGAAACTCTGCACTTAATAGTCCTTCCTGTCTCTTACTCCTCCATCTCTGCTCTGTCTCCTGCAATATCCATTTTCCCTTGCCCCTCCCTCCTCCCCTGGCCAAAAAGAAGTAAAAAATTAAGTGTGAATTTCAGAGCAAAAGATGCTTTTGTGGTTTTTTTCAAAGACGCTGAGAAGTGAAGGAAAAACCCTTCCCATAAATAATAGTCCCATGAAAATGGCTCAAATTGCACAGAGTTTGCAAATTACAGAAGATGCAAATGTCAATTGAAGAAACTCTGGCAGTAAATATTTTTCATGACTGCTTCATTAGCAAAACTTTTCACTGGAAAGGTTCCTGCTCTTGAGAGCTGGGGAAGGATGACAGCTCTTAGGTTTTAAATGGTTTACCTATAGCACACAACTATGTCATTTATCCCTCTGTAATTAATTAATCAATAATATCTCAGTATTAAAGACAAGAAAACTTACTTTGAATTTAATTTCTGGCACAAATCCTTGGAAAGAAAGATGCTCCATAGCTCTCCTTGGCTCTCCCTGATGTGTTATCTCCAGTGTGGCAGCACCTGAATACCCAACATAGGAACCCTGAATGTGCCAAAGTTGGTTTTTCCTCTTTGTTTCCATCCTCTCTTTCCCATGATGGAAAACCAGCAGCAAAGTGCTCATATAAATAATATAAATAAATAATATATATAAAATGTTCATATAAATGCCACAATAAAAAGCAGGAATGAGATGATCTGCCTGAGTCCAGTTGAAGTGGAAAGAGCAAATGTCAAATCAGCTGTGGAGCATCTAATCCACTAATCCATCACTGTTTTTTCACCAATCTCTAATTAGATAATAATTTTGTTTTAAAGAAAAAAACATAGAAAATAAAATTCTTTGGTTTGCAGTGGTGGCTGATCAATTTTTAGGCCATCTACAGCAGCTCTCCACCAAATCAGGCAGCAAATCTCCCTCACCGCTCTCAGACATTTCCCTGGTGGGGCACTGCCAGCGTGGTGTACACGGCTGTGCCATGTCTGGGATTTATGTCCCTTCCTCCTGAGCACGGATAAAGACAACATCATCCCAGGTATTTAAAAGAACTTCTGCAAAATCCTTCTCCAGGTGCGAAAACTCCTTTGCGGAATGTGGTAGATTTGGGCCAGCTTCTCCCCGACAAGGGCTGTGTCCAGTTCTCAACCTTCCACGCATGGGTTTTGCAGGCTCCCCTTGCCTGTCTTTCTCCCATGCCTTGGTGTGGGATGGGATGGAGCAAACATGCTTGGCACACAGGGGTGGCTGGAGGATGGATCCTGCAAACCTTCCCTCTCCCCTATATCTGCCCATCCTGCCTGGAGGGCTCTGAGCACACCCACCCCAGTAAAACCACTGCAGCCACAAGCTCCTGGGTCCCCCCTGGGAGCCTGCCCCTCATATAATTCCTTTTGGGAATTATTTTAGCACGTTCCTCTCCATCACCTGGTAAAAGCAGCACCCGCTCTGTGCTCTTTGCAGCAATGAATGTGAACCTAGAAGTGAAGGGTTTCGCTGCCCGCCCCCACGCTGGCCTGGCTGCTCCCAGCCCCATGATTTACGCTTTGATTTGGGAATGCCTCTTCCTGCCAGGTGATCACATGGGCCCTTGCCTGCACATTATTTTGGCATTTGCTTTTGCTTCCCTTCCCTCCCCGCTCCCCCCTCAAAATGGTTTTCATTTTTATTAAAGCAATTTATTCTGGCAGTTGCCAAAGGCTTATCGGGTTCGGCACACATTCAGACAAGTTGTGCCTGGTGATTTTGGAGGTGGGGGGAGTGTTTGGGGGGAAGAAAATGAATGAAAGCAACTCCAAAAAGGCAGTTGAGCAGCGCTGGAGCGAGTGTGGCCCGGCTCCAGCACCAAGATTTTGGCTCCAGTAGAGGGTGGAGGTCAGGAGCAAGACAGTCTGCCTGGAGCTGGGGAGGACCAGAGAGGGGGCAAAGGGAATGGGGAGAGTGTTTCCACTCCCTTGAGCTGTTCGCCACATGGCCACTGCCAATCTGGAGCTGTTGGTATTTAAAATGGCACGTAGAGAGGCGTCCCTCCTCCCTCAAAGGTATGTTAACGAGCATCCTGTTAAGAAACTCCTTGGAAACTTCAAGGGAAGACAAATCCTCTTGGTTGATAAATTGATTTTCTCCCTTTGCTCGACCCGTCCGTCTGTGCTGCCAGCAACGTTCCCATTAACTCTGGCGGAGTTTGCCAACATTCGCTGAGATCCAAGACCCATCGAAATCCACTGGAGCCTTTCCATGGGTCTCAAGGAGCTTTGGGTCAAGCCTTCTGCCGCGGGATGAGGCTTGGGGTCTGTGCATTGGCTGCCTGCGCGGAGCCTGCCGGTGAGTGATGAGCTGTTGAACAATGTCTTCATCTCTGGGCAGGGCTGGGAGGAGGGATGGGGATGCTAACTGGAACCAGCCTGGAATGAAGTCATTTGTTTCGCCACGCTGTTTCCCTTCTCCTGGAGGTTCCCAGGGAGGGAAGTGGAGCTCCCAGGCAGCGATGTCTGCAGAACCCCAGGGCTCTTGCTGCATTGTGTTAAAGCTTCACAGCCTCCGAGGACGTCACCCACCTCCAAAGATCACCCCACACCGTTGGTTCCACCACAACAGACCTGCCACTGCTGCTTTCCTGCAAACGCTGTGGCTCTGCTGGGAAAGGGCTGTGGCAAATGCCAGTGGCATGAGGCAAAGCACGGCCCCCAGGAAGGCTGCCCTGTCCTGGCCAAAGAGAGCAAAAAATCTCCGAACCGACAGTTTTTGAGCGCTCCTTGTGAGGCAGCTAAACACGGGTTTTATCAGCATATGAGAGCTTGCAAAGATAACACTTCAAAGGAAACACATTCTGAATACACCTTTAAAAGCCTTAAAATGTAATTCCATAAATGTTTGTGTTACTCGGGTGAGCGATAAAGCCAAGTGATATTACTGAATTGTGGTGGGGCTCAATACCTGCAAACTTCCCTCGTGTCCCTATCAGATGAATGGTTCACTTATTAATCTATATCTGGGTGCAGTGGAGCCCTTTCCTTTCTCCATAATCTTTTTCCCCCATCTCTGTGTGCTGGCCACTTTGCTGCTCTGACAGGACCCGGGTGTGGGTGTGAATCCCAGCAGGATTGTCTCTGGGTTGATGCAGAGACCCTGTCCCCACAGCTTCACCCCACTCCTGAAGATTAACAAAAACCCCAAGGTTGTGGAAAAATAACAGAAGGCAATTCTCACTTAATTGGTGCTGCTGGTCCCACTGGTTTGGAAGTGGTTGATCCCTTTTTCCTCTGCTGTTGGTAGATCAGGACTGTGATGTCTCCCTGTCCCAAAGGATGGACGGCAGGGGCCATGTTTGGGTAGGTTTAGATTAGGGATTAACAAGAAATTCTCCCCTGTGAGGGTGGTGAGTCACAGGTTGCCCATAGAAACCATGACTGCCCTTGAAGTGTCCAAGGCCAGGTTGGATGGGGCTTGGAGCAACCTGGGATGGTGGAAGGTGTCCCTGCCCATGGCAGGGAGTTGGAATGAGCCTGTCTTTAAGGTCTCTTCCAACCCAAAGCATTCTGTCATTCTATGATTCTATGATATGTCAGCATTATAAAAATTCTAGGAGAGATTCCTGACATCCAAGGACTGTGGGGTACAAATATTCCATTTCAGGCTTTTTGTTTGTGTTAAAGAAATAAAGAAAATCAGAAAGACAGGGCTGAAGCAGCCTGAATTTAAATCCTTCACACTACTGTGATTAAATGAAAATGGCTCCCACTAACACAGTTCCAGAGTGCCTTGGTGCTGCCTGGGGCAGGAGTGAAGGAAATCCCTGAAATCTCTGCTTTTCTATGAGAGCTCTGTGCTGCTGTCGCTGTGGGCAGCTGGTGACATTGCTGTGGGTATGTGTTTACACGGGATTGAGAGTCTGGGGGGGACTGAGAGAGTTTTCCAGTTAATTTCCCTGCAGCTTGTTTGGTCCCTGCCATGGTTATCGGGGAAGGCAGTGTGTCAGAACAAAGCATTGCCCTGACACCTCGGGAAATGTTGAGCCCTGGAAGCATCAGTCCCAAAAAGCTATTTTAGGAAGCGAGTCCGCCCATGCTGGCACGTGTGCAGCCCTCCAGCTGTCTGGGCTGGCAGCAGGATTTGGCCATTAATGGAAGATTTCGTGCCTATTCACCCAATCCATCCTTGGCTCCAGCTCAGTGGTCTTCCTGCAGCTCAGAACAGGGGGATCTGCCCGGGGTCCCAACAGCTGTCAGTGACCAGTGGCACGTAGGAGTCAGCTAAAGGGACTTGTCTCTGAGGGGCTGCACAGCCCCTGAGGTGTTTTTCCTGTGTGAGGGTTGGAGCTGAGGCCAGAAGTTTTCCAGCAGGGGCTCCAGCCCCCACCCACAGGCAGGTCCCTGGCAGCACTGATGGTCCAGGAGTGGAAATCGATGGTGGTGCAAAGGCAGAACAAATTGATCTAAACCCTTGCCTGACAGACAAAAATTTTCCAGCGTATCGTTCAGTGCATTTAGTCTTAAATACTCAACTAAATTCTGAAGGTGTTTTCTTCTTTAACCCCCCACATTCACCTTTCTCTAACCTGTCAGACCACTTTTCAATTCTCTCCTTTCTCCCAAAAGAAAACCCTCTGGATTTCTTTGGATGTCAGAAAGCAAGACTTAGAATATTTGGGTTTGATCCAGAAACACTTCACTCACTCTAAGCCAAAGGAAAGGCATTTGCAATTTTTGGTTTTTGCACTGCACAGGGCAGAAAGATGCTTAGAGAGAGCAGGGTGAAGAGTGGCCCAGGGTGTGCCACATCCCCGAGACCTTGTCCTGTTGGAGCCACCACTAGGACCCAACAAAAACCAGCTGTTTTCCCCCCCAAAACCCACACAGCCTATAGGGAAACTTGATGATGACGTGGTTTGCAGAGAAGGCTGCTCTACCCTGCAAAAAGTGTCTCTGGAAGCCCCGTGACCGAGGGATGGCAGCTGGGAGCCGCCCACCCAGGGGGCTGGGAGATTGCCATCAGGAGTCAACAGAGATGAAGGATGGCAGAGGGAGAAATCCTGTGTTTTCTCTCAAGGAGGTGTTTTCTCTCCTTTATCTGGTGCACAAGCCATCCGGGCTGTGTGTGTGTTAACTGTCAGTGCCTGGGACACTTCACATATCCCCTGCTGCTCAGCATCCCAGGGCAATCCCAGAAAAGGCAGTGGCTGCAGCAGCACCACTGGCAGCTCAAGAGCTTTAGCCAGGGTTTTAAGCACCCGTCCTTCTCCAAAAGTCCCTTTCTGAAGCCTAATTCTGTGCTTGCTCGAGGGCTCCTCTGGCTCCTGGTGCTCAGGATGAGTCCCCAGCCTGTGGGCTTGACAGGTCAGTGCCACAGCTCAGCAAACTCCAGCCATTAATGGTAAATAAAGGCTTAATCATTTGTGTAACCTCCCCTAATTACCGAAGAAAAGCAACTAGTCTGAGCCCACCCAGAGGCTCTGGTGTCAAACATTTCTCCCCATGGTGATTGATGCTGGGTCTCCAAAATTCAGAGTGATAGGAGCATGTAGAGTGGATGCTGATGGGCAGGAGAAGGCACCTGGAGGGGACACATCAACCCAGAGCTTTATTTTCAGCCCAGAGCTCCTTGGCCCACGGCTGGGAGTGGTTCCTACCAGGGCAGTCCATCATTCTTGCTGGAACTGTCCACTCATGAGAAGAAAACACGTTAAAATGCCACTCCTATTATTTTTGCTTTTCTTTCAGGGCAGGATACCCAGTTTTATTGCAAAGAAGCTACTTTTAATGTCATTTAACCTAATGGTTATACGCTTTTCTTCCTACAAGAGCCAAGTCCTATCCACAGGTGCTGCCCAGGATTTCAGATCTGCGTCCATTCAGCCCTCAGTGGAAATGAGGGACAGATTTCTCTAGCTGTGTGGCATCTTTGCAGCATGAATTGCCTCATGTTTTACAGCCCTGACTTGCAGCTTGCTGTGCATACAAGCTAGAGCTGATAATTTTTTGACTAATGGTGGTATTAAATCATCAAATAAAAACTAATGAAGGAGAGAGCCAGAAGATGTGATGATGATGAGGGGGAGGAATTCTGAGTAGCAGAGGGGGCCAGGCATCATCCATCCAGGGCTGCTGAATTTATGTGTGTGTTAATTAACATTTTGATTCATTAAGCTTGGCTCATGGTGGGAATTCATTGATGAGAAGGCAATTTAGGAGCTGGTGCCAAGCAGAAGAAGTTTCTCCATCTTCCATTCTCCCCTTCTTGTGCTGGTGCAGGATAGAAGTGGATCTTAAATTTAAGTGGAAATAAAAAGAGGGTGTAAACAGAAAGGTTTGAGGGGGCAAGGCAAGAGTGGAGGCACTTGAGATGGGAACAAACAGGGCTCCTGCCCACATCAGGTTTTCTGAGACACGGCCATGGTTAAGAGACCTCGCCAAAATCTGGCGTCTGGATCCCCCAGCCTTCAGTTACACCTGTAGAAAACACTGCATCTTCTCCTGGCTGCCATTACACGGCATAAAGAGGTTACTGCCATAGGGAGAGCCAGGACCACATCACTCATGTGCAGCCGAGCGCTGAATCACCTGGGTCACCTCACGAGATGCCATCGATGTTTGTTATGTATATCTCACAGAAGGATTATTTCCAGGATATTTTAGAGAGCATTAATATCCTTTATATGTATTGCTTCTTTTATCCCTTTGCATAAAAAGCCAGGTGCACTTTTTTTGCCATGAATTCTGGCCACCCGAGACTGTGAAGAGAGAAGAATTATAGCTCAAACATTTCAGAAATCCCTCAAATGCACCTGTAATGGTCTCCTCATCCATCACTGCACTGTTATTTTAAGCTTCAAAACCCTGGGACATCCCAAGGCTCCAAGTGAGCATTGCATGCACTCTCTGCGCATCTCTCTAGAAATTAATAACCACAATTAAGAGGACGCACCAGCTTCTCATGGGTGTAAATCAGCCCAGCACCAGTCCAAGCCATCAAGCCTTGCTGTTGTAGAGCAGCTGAAGACTTGACCCTGAGATCTAGACAAGGAAATACTGATCCAAGAACCAGAGGGAAAGGAATGATCCTTCTTGAGGCACTTTGATATCTTCTCCTCTGCTCTCAGAGTAGGAATTGCAAGGATTCACAAACACGGAAAATAACCTGATTAATTCTGACTCAAATTCAAGAAACTAGAGGGTCAAAAGCAGGAATTGTTAGTTATTGTGGCCATTCTGTTTTGCTCCGTGCCTGGTGCCCAACTTTTTTATTGATAATGCTTTTCCTTCAGAAAAGAAGCCCAGCCAAATTACTCTGTTGGCTCACTGTACTTTTAAGAAGTGCATTTGGCCTCATGAGAATGCATCAAAAATTTTGATGTTTAGCAGAAAATAAAAATATTTGCACTCAGTTCATTTATAGAGCTGCACATAAAATCCTCCTCCTCAGGGCTTTTCCAAGGAAAAGACTGGAAATAAAAATATAAATTCTAAACAGCAGTAAAATGTTTATCGCTTTGGGGGTTATGAGTGTTCAGCTTTTATTACCACAAAAATCAATTTACTGATCTTGGGTTTACTGCAAAATCACAAAAGTGAGAAGCTGAATTCATTTGGTGTCCAGGCCTTTGCTGCTTCTCCCTTCCAGTGTCTGGGGAGAGATGTGTCCTGCATGTCCCTGTTCTCTTCCTCCTCCTCACCACGGCTCCTCTCCTGACACCAACAAAACTTCCCTCCCTGCCTGGCTGCCCACCTGAGTCCCTCTCACTGCACCTCTCCAAGGAGACCAAGAGTCCAGTCTGAAAAAACAAACTCTGAAATGAAAAAAGGAAATGGCCAATTTCCTCTCTCAGGGGTTTTGGTTGTCTCAGGAGCCCCTCATGAGCTGCAGTTTGGGATGGGGGTGCAGGATACGGCTGAGGAAAGGGGATGCTAAAGGGATCTTGTGTGTGAAAGCATTCATGTGAACTTCATGTGTGGATTATCTGCTGGGAAGTGCAAATCTGCGTGTTCAAAATAATATTGTGATGTTGTGTTAGTCATTCCAGTGGCCAAAATAATAAAATAATAAGAAGAAAGAGAGGAAAAGTAGATGCTGAGATGTCTCTGCACTGTGACACTTCGCTGGGTATGATTCAGTGCAACCCAGTGCTCCCACGTAGCCACTCCTCTATTTTCATTTCCGGAGCTTTTAAGGCAAAAATCAATGCATGTTTTAACAGATTTAGTGGAAAGCAGTGGAAAGAGTTTGGACAAAAACCTTCAGGCTTGCTGTCCCTCAGCCGTGGCCCAGAAGGAACTTGTGGTAAAACTTTGCAAATCCTTCACAGTCTGACACGTTGCCCTCCCAGAGTCCCAGCTCTCAGGCAATCCAAGTATTTCATATAAAGAGAATTTCAGCCCTACTGATAATTTCTGGGGGAAAAAATTTAGCAGAAAAAGCATTTTTTTTGCCAAATATTGAAGGAGGGTTGGGTCAACTCTACAAATAGTCAAAGCAAGTGTTTTGGGGAGCCATGAGGAGGATGAAAGGCTCCAAACCAAGTGAGTCAGCAAATAGCTGGGAATAGCAGCAAGTTCCGGGAAGGAGAGGAGCAGGAGAGTGTGTTTGGGGTGGGAGGGTGAAACGCCCACCTGATATTAATAGATTTGGCCCACTCTCCGTGCTGAAATGGGATCAGAAAGACATGGAAACAAGGTGTGCAGGAGGGAAGGGCTGCCAAGGTGCCCTCTCAGTGCCCTGAACATGACCCACTCCAGACACAGATGGGACTCCCGCCCTTTCCCTCACACCTCGACACTTCCCCAGCAGTCCCACCCCAGGCAGATTTTCCAGCTCTTGCACCTAAGCAGCCCCACAAGATTTATCTAACTATCTCGCAAAAGATGGAAAGTGCTTTACAATTGTTCCAGGGGTCATCTGATAACCCTGTCAGGCTTAATTGTGCCATAACCAAATCCCCCCCACCCCGGCACAGGGCGAGATGAATCAATCGAGAGCAAACGCCACTGACAGACCCCACCAACATGAAAGGCATGAGCTCACAAATAATCCATTAAAGTGTGCACGTTGGAGAGGATTAATTCTCATTTCCTAAAAAAGAAAAAAAGAAAGGGTGTCTTGGCTTGGAAGGCAGCAAATGAGATGGGGAAAGGTGTTAAACTACACCCCGAGGCACACAGACATGCTCCTCTCAGCTCTGCAGTGCTCAGAACACAGATACCCAGATCCTGCACAAACAACCCCTCTGCTGGCAGCTGATGAAAGGAGGGGAACACCTTCCCATGCTGCTACCAGCACCCCGGTCCAACACAGCGTGAGCAGTGTCCCGCTTTCCAGACTCCTTTTACAATTAACACCCGAGTGTTTATTTATCAGCAAAGATTTCACAGTAAATATCCCTATTCACCCAGCTTTCTAAGCCAACAAGGATTCCACAATAAATCTCTCTATTAATCAACCTTTCAAGCTACTGGTTGCCGAAAAGAAAATCGTAGTTTATACGTAGATTATTTAACAGACGTCCCCAAAACCACCAACCCCTCGCTGTTCCCTCAAGCCATGATAAGAACCACGATGACACCGAGCTCACACCGTTGTTTCCCATACAACTGTTGCAGAAGTTCCATCAGAGCGACCTCATTTCCTACAGGATCAGGAGGAGCAGCTCCCATTAAATATGGGAAGTGACTGCCACCTCCAGCCCTCCGCCTGCTACTGGAGCCAGCAGCTCCCAGCCCTCCTCGGGTGCCTCGGGGAACCTGGAAACTTGTTTTACTGCCTGCTTGTGCTGGAGATATAAACAGTGGGGCTGGAGAGCAGAAACACGAGATGGCAATTAGCCCAGAGCTATTAGCTGTGCCTGAATATCATATACTCCAAGCTTCCTTGATCCACTGGAATTTATATGACTGTTAATGGGCACTGTAAATTGCTGTCAGCGTGGATAACTCAATCCTTGCTTTTTTGGAGAGGTGAAGCAAAGGGGGAAGTGGAGGGGAAGAGGGGAAGGTGGCCTGAGATGGACGTGAGGGGCTGTACAACAGCTTTAGAGCACTGCTGTCTACTGGCACATAACAGATAATAAAAATATGCTTTAATTTAGAATGTAAGGATATGGTGTCAAAATAAAATGTCTCAAGGACAAGTAGGGAACATAAAAAAGTCACAGCCCATGCTGTGAGCATCAGCTGCACGTCATAAAGATACATTAATGGTATATTGCTTTAAAAGAAATTTTCATACTTGGGAGTTTTATGAGAAATAAGATTTTAAAATATCAAAAGTGGAAATTTTATGATTGGAAGGGAAAAATGGTCAGATGAATGTGATGGGAACAGCAAGAGCCCGGAAACAAAACACTGGTACCTCTGGTGGTGCTGCAGTGAGAAAGGGCAGCGACCCTGCCGTGCTGAGCCTGGTGTGCCAACCCTTCCCTCTGCCCATGCTGCAGCCACGGAACCAGTGGGATTTTTTATTAAATGGGAGCACGGCCGGGCCCCAGAGATCAGAGATACAGGCACAAAGTAATGTTGGATTGTAAAACAACAGGCAAACAAAGCTGCTTAAACCAGGTCCACTTGTGTGCCAGTGGTCAAAAATAAAACCCATGAAAGAAACGAGGTTTGGATGTAAAATTCAAACGTTACAGATAAAATCAATTAATCTGGGTATGGATTATTCTGGTTTTATTCTGAACTCAGAAAAATATCATAGAAAAGCTCACAGAATTGGAGCATCTTTGCTTCCTGGGTTCATCTGGGCCCTAGAACAAAAAAGAATCCCACAAGTTCATTTTTATCAGGGGAAAAAAGCATTTTTAACCCAATGACTAAAATATCCATTCCTATTGTTCCACTTCTCTATCAGCTGCTGGGAAGAATAACCTGGCATTTCCTTCCTGTGTCCTGCAGCTAAATCTGCAGGTTTCAAGGGAAAGCTCACAAAAATGGGGAATTTCTAAAATTTGATCCCGTGTGCAACCATCAGTAGCAGGCAGCTGTTATTGGCCACTGCTTGTAGGAATGATTCCAATACGAATTTCACTGACATGGTTCTGAAGAGAATCAGGTGCTGGGATGCTCCTGAGCTGGCTTGCAATCATTTGCTGCTTTAATGTGTGTCTTTGGAGAGTTAAACTGAAAGAGGGCAGGTTTAGATTGGGTGTTAGGAAGGAATTCTTCCCTGTGAGGGCAGTGAGGTCCTGGCACAGGGTGCTCAGAGAAGCTGTGGCTGCTCCATCCCTAAAAGTGTCCAAGGCCAGGTTGGACAGGGCTTGGAGCAGCCTGGGATAGTGGAAGGTGTCCCTGCCCATGGCAGGGGGCGGAATGAAACGATATTTAAGTCCCTTTGAACCCAAACCATTGTAAGATTCCTTAAAGACAAAGAGATTTTGCTGCATCAGCAAACCCTCATGGCCCACAAGAAGAGATCCCTCCCTCCTGGCATTTAAAACCTGTGCTCAACCCAGTTGTGCAAAAGTTGCCACTGTGAGCATCGGTCTTGTAAACTTTTCAGGAGAAACATCCTTAAAATAAACCAGGCCCTGTTCTCTTGAACTCCTGATGCCACAACAACATACCCAAGGACCAGGAGGATTCTCCATGAGGATAAGGTGGCATCCCTCTTCCCCATGGTCCGTAAAACGTGCCTACCATTCATTGTTGGGCTGCTCGGAGCCTTGTGTGGTCCATTATATTTTATGCCGGTTTCCTAAACATTCACAGTTAAATAAACTATGATAACACTTCATAAACATTTTTCTAACATGCGGAATGTTTGACATGAATTTCAGCTATTTTAAAACTAATAAACAATTGTCAATCGGATGTTGGAGACTAAGCAGAAGCCACAACTGTTCTTATGGAACATCAAAGGCATAATAAATATCTGATTTTTTGTTTTTTTTAGTGAGGCTTTTGTACTTCTGCCTATGAGCCTCTGTCAAGAGCGTGGAGGGATGAGCACTGGGGCTGTGTGTTATTGACTGCTGTGCTTTGGGTTTCCAGCAAGAAACAGGAGAGGTTACACTTCAAGGGATCAGCCTGCACTTCAGGAATCTCCTGATGTTTGGAAAACAAGCTGAGCAGAGGCCAGGCCCCTGCTTTGCCTGCTGCAGATACACTTTCTTCTCACAGGTGAAAGGCACCTGTGGAGCCTCACTGGTTCTGCCACTCCTCTGGCATCACTCCTGGGGTGGGCATGACCAGTGGCACTGTGATGGCCACAGAACTCACTCCCCAGAGGGCATCCTGGAGGGTTTTGGACTCCTGCAATACCCACACCAAGCCCCTCAGCACTTGAGACGGTGCCACCAGGCAGGGCTGGCAGCACAGAATCAGGGCCCCCCAGCCACCCCGAGCACTCACAGCTTCTCCCCAGAGCAGGACCAGCCCTTTGATCATGCCCTGATGGGTGGGAAGAGGAGACAGCTCAGAAAAATATTTGTCAAGAGAAACACAGTGTCTGTGGAATATTTTTTTCTGAGGAGTGCCCCGGGTTGGAAAAAAAAAAAAAAAAAAAAGAAGAAAAAGCTGATTTCAAATAACAGCTCATTTAGCAAGAGATAGTCTGTCTCCTTTAATCTATTGTTCACAACATCCCAACTGGTTAAAGGTTTCCCGCCCGACAACAAGAGCTTGTGAGCTTTGGAGAGGAAACTACCACAGCCTAATATTTATCTCTGGGCACATCCATCAGGAAGGAGACACCCTCGGCAGCAGAGCTATCAGGCCTGTGCTCATCTCCCCTGTGCCATGAAGGATGTGCAGCTCCAGAGAGATGAAAGTTGTTCCCCTGTTTGGGATGACGGATGGCGGCCAGCCTGGGGGAGGACTGCCAGGGTAACTGTGCTGCTTTACAAAAACTGGAGAGTTTTGGAAACGAATCTGAGGGAAAGTTGCACAGTCTAAGGACCAGATGCACTAAAATCTCCGGTTTCTTCCATGACACAAGACAGAAGCACCGGACAAGTCCTTTAAAGCCACCCGTGAGGCTCACAGGGATTTGGGATGCTCTTGCCAAGCTGCTACAGAGCCAACAATCCCCAATACAGGGCTGTCCTTGTGCCTGAACAGCTCTGCCTCCCTGCAGCCCCTCTGCCCTCACAGATCCTCCACTCAATAAAACCCCAGAGGTCCATAAGATGAGAAAACAGGAGGGCATGAAGCTGTCAAGCAGCTGTGCCACCCTTCCCCAGCGCTTCCTGTGGGCTCCCAGGTGTGATGCTCAGGAAAATCCCACAGGGACCTGCTGCAGCTTCCGCTGGCTGGATGCTGCTCTGCTCCACCTGGCAAAACCCTCTCTAAATTCACACCTCAGCCTGTGCCATTGTGAGCAGATGCCTCGTGCTGCTTCTCAGGCTTTGTTTTAGTCCCTTCTGCTCTGGGATGTCACTTCTTGCTGACATATCTGTGACTCTCACATCTGTGCCTCTCACATCTGTGCTGCCACTGTCCCCCTGCATCAGAGCCACAGGAAGGTTTTTGCTGGCCCATTTTCACCCCTCCTGCCCCGGCTGGCTGGGACAGGGCCGGCACCCAGCTTTTCCCACCGGCAGGAAAAGGCTGGTGAGCCCCACTGGAGCCAGTCTGGCTGCTCTCAGCCGAGCTGGGCGCTGGGGCAGATAAGTAAACACTTGCAGCTCTGACATAAATTACTTTAGTCCTTGACAGCAGGACACTGACCAGGGTCGCCTGATAAGGGAGGGAAAGCCTTGCATGTCTCTCAGTCCCACTCAGATATTTCACAATAAATGTCACTGGGAAAGAATAGACACTTCTGTACCCATTAGGCAGCTGCATGTTCCTGTCACCTTGAGAAGAAGGGACGCATTGTCAGAGCTGTCGGAGCAGGCAGGAACCAGCTGTTAATCTGCTCTGACATCCTTTTTCACAGAGCAAGTGTGAACGGGGCGTTGCAAAAACCCAGTGGAAAGGTGATTAAAAATAGGCCCTCCATGGACGTCTACAGGGTCTGTCACTGTACTGCTGCTGGGGAGCCACAGGACCGGGATGGAGGCACCAACTCCTGGTTTCATCACACTCTGCAGTCCTCTCCTGCCCGTGCCTCTGTGTCCCCTCAGCAGGAGTCACACTGCCCAAGGACAGGCCATTTCTCTTCCCTTCTGAGGGTGGGCTGAGTGTTTCAGACACTGGTTGCTCAAGCCCAGGTGACGCTGTTGCAAAGCTGACAGTCTAAAGATGAGCAGGATGGACCCACACCGCTTCATCTGGATGGGTCCTGGCAGATGTAACAGCGATACCCGAGGGTGCCACCAGCTCAGCCAGGACACCCTGCTCCTCTGCCAGACATTACCCATGGGAACCTGCCCGTGCCTGCGGCATCAGTGTGCAGCTCCCTCCACTGCTCTGGCTGAGGGGATCCTGCTCTTACAGACCCTCATTACAGGGGCTGCTCACACTGATGCCAGAGGTGTGGTACAGAGGTGCTGGGAACATGGATCCAGGGAGTCAAATGTACATGATGGATGCCTCTGAAGCTCCTAGTGAGTCCACCTGAGGATCTCTGTGGCTTCATTGCAGGCAGGCAAGAGACACAAAGTCTGGGCAAGGAGCAGTGTGTCTGCTCTTCCACAGGTGCTCTGGAGAAAGTGGGGTGTAGGGCTGGGGCTGTATTACATGCTCATCTTAGACTCTGGCTTCAAATGATTTCCCAAGTCAAAGATTCCTGCCGCCACACCATCTCCTTTCCTTAGTGACATTATTGACCAAGGTACAGATTTCTGCAATGGAAATGGGTTTGGGGTTTGTCCCAGTGGGTGAGATCCCTGCTGAGCTGTTCCTGGGCTTGTTGCTAGCAGAGAGACTTTGCTGGCCCAGCTTTCACTCTGTGTAAGTCACCTGCACACACTCTGCCAGATCCTTCATCCATTCTTGGATCACCATGTCCTGCAGGTCTTCAGGGCTTTGCTATGAAGTTTTTTACACACAAATCCCTTCTAGTACTTCAGATACTAAGAAATCTTTTATGGAAGACATCTGCTTAGTGTCTAAAGCATTTAGAGTACTCATTAAAGGGATATTTCCCGTGATATCTTGTGTGTGACCATTGGAGAAGGATGCTGGTCACTCAGGCTGCAGGCTGCCACATCTCACCAGGGTCCCACCATGGCACAGGCTGTGCCCCTCAAGCCCCACACCCCCTTGGGGACCTGGCCTTGGCTCCCGTCCGGGCACAAAAGGTCTGGCCAACGCTGAGAGATGAAAGCTCCCTCTCAATCCTATGTTCAATATTTGATTGTGCTCCACTGCTTAGCCTTTTAATGTGGTTCTGCTTATTTTTACAGGTTTCCCAATCTGCCCCCTCCCCAGATTGTTTATATATTTGGAAAGCCTTCTGTTTAGTGCCTGTAATACCCCTGACGTTCTTTCTCTGCAGTGGTCTTCCCTCACCCGCTCCTCTGCTGAGACTTAACTGGGATTTGTTTCAATACTAATCTCTCAAATTGTTTATTAAACCACCTCCTGATTTATCTGCGACAGATTTTTCTTGAAGTTATAAAATTTCAATCAAAATTCCTCCGGGTATTTCGCATTCCCCTCTTACGATCACTAAATCCTATTTGTTCTTGGCGTGACCCCCCTTGGCTCCCAGCCCAGGCTGGGGAAGTGGCTCCGACTGCCCCCCTGCCCCAGCAACCTCCAGACAAGAAGACTTCTTGAGCTGCTCTGCTGAAACCATTTCTTCCCTTTCCACCTCCAGCAAAGCTTCCCTGCTTGCAAGAGGGACTTTTCCTCGTTGTTCCATCCCCTCGCACCTAGTTCCGAGCCCATGACATGCTAAATAATTCCTCTTCCACCTTGGTGTTTACATTCTTCAGATACTTTCTGCTGCTTTTCATGTTCTGACTCATTTGGCCCTTTGCTGGGGGGTACCCAGCTCCTTTCATCTCCACCCATGGAGCAGCTCCCAGCCCTGGCTCCCTCCAGCTCTCCCAGGTCAGCAGCACCAGCATTGCCCAGACTGCTTTCTTCCCCAAAAAAGACTTACCCACACACCCCAGTCTTCCTAGGATGAGGTTGGCCCAAAGGATGAGCTTGTTCCCTGTGCCTGGATCCTTGTTATCCATCAATGTTCCCGGCTGTCTCACTCCTCTCGGCATAAATCAGGCATAGATTGGATCAGGCGGTGTTTTATATCCATTTCTCACTCCACAGGGAATACAGCTGACCAAAACCCTGGTTTGAGAAGCAGTCCATGGATGCACATGGCAAAGCTTCATCCTCCCAGGTTCTACTGCTCTATTCTATTTCCCACACAAACACCGCAGCTTTTCCTACTGCCCAGGGCAGCTTTCAGACAGAGATGAGGACAGAAAACATTTCACCTATCTGGAAAAAAAAAAAAAAATAGGTGGTAAGCTCTTCAAACAGCTTTTGGGATCTATTCAAAAGGAAGGAAACCCTTTAACAGTCTGAATACCAAATAACATATCAGGGATTCAAATCCTTCCAAGGGTTTTATCCTTGATGTTATTTAATTATAGATTTACTAGAGCAAAGGAATGACAAGTCAGTAAATGGAATGACACATCTATGCAGAGAAGAAAAGACCCACATCTTTAGTTTAATAGACACTATTTCCCCCAAACACAGTTACCGACCAAAGTTAGCCAAACTAAACAGTCCACCTACTGTACACAGGGCACTTCAAAGAGAAAATTAAAAGAGACAAAACCGATATGAGAGGATGAGGAATCGCAGAGGGTCCTTATCAGGATCCCTTTCAGTGGATGTTCCCATGTTTTAGTGGGGAAAAAAAAAAAGCAACAACAACAAAAAAGACCCGGGAATGTGAGCCTCTGTGGCTGATAGAGGATTTTCCTCTGGCTAGACACAGAGTCTTTAAAAAAGCTGCGGCAGTGTGGGATCATTAAACACCTTCGGATTCCTTCCCCACTGCCAATCACGGCATCAGCAACCGCCCTCTCGGTGGCGTCTGCTGATCCCACTTTGAAAACCTCCCCATTTATCACTGCTGGGAGAGATCCTGCTGAGACCGCTGGAGCCTGCTGCTTGTCAACAGGGCACCTTATCTTCTCCAAACATTTACTTAACCCTTTGTCTGGCAGGCCGGGAACAATGGGAGCCCGGCCGCGGCCCTGTGCTTGGGACCCCAATTCCAGCGCTGCCTCCGGCCGGCGCTGCTGGTCCCTGCCTGGTCACAGGCACTGGGATGGGCTGAGCAAAAGGAGGATGTTGGAGACCATCAGCCTCCACCTCCATGGAAAAGGTTACTTGCATCCTGGTAGAGCAGAGAATTATTTTTAAGTGTTTTCTACCAGGGACAGATAGAAGGAGCTTTTCTCACTCTGAGCAGGTAATGAAATACATTATCAGAAATTCAAATAGTCCCCCAAAATCAGCTACATCAGCCCAGAGCTGGTGCAACTCTACTTGAAGGAATGACACCACCATCAGAAGATGTAGTTCTTGCTGTGTACTGCTCAAAAGATAATATAATTTTACTCTAAACTCATTGCCATTTTAAGTAGAAGATTCCAGATGTGTCTTCATTTAACAACTTATTTCAGAACGGGTTTTCTTATAGAAGCTGGCTTGGTTTTTTTGGGAACGTTCCTATGATGCAGTGAATGCACCAGACTTACAGGTTCCCGCTGGAGACGGGTCTGACACTTGAAGAGGATAACGAAATCTCAGCTCTTGACCTGCAGTACAACAGGAGAGAAACCCACAGGTCTGACTTACAGAGTCAGACGGCGCTGATGAGGTACCTGCTGCCAGGAAGGATGCCCGTGGGGCCACAGATGAGGAATTTTGGCATTTTGGCATGAAGGACCCCAAGGCTGCACATCCTCACTTGGTAACCAGCCTTTAGCAGCCCTGCAGCAGCTGATGGCGGGGACAGACGCCCTGGCCCAGCAACACAGAAGGATGAAAATCCCTAAGGAGCCCGAGGACATCGAGATGAGCTCTCCCAGCTCAGCTCTCCCAGTTGTGAACAACCTGCAGCAGACTGGCCCGGGCTGAGGACAGTAACAAATGGCTGCGTGTTTGAAGCTGAGTTTCAAGTCTTTGTGTTGTCGCTGTAACGCTTTGTGCCGTTATCTGTGACAAGAGCCGGGAGTTCACATCTTTATCTGGGAATAAAGACTCACAGATCATGGCAGTGTTTGACAATATGACAGCCTTGGGAAATCTGGAATACAGAAAGAAACAAACAGCCCTTCCAGCAGAGCAGTGGTGGCAGACTGATGCTCCTTTCTCAATCCCAGTCTGGATTACTGGGTTCTTTGAAGTGTTTTAATTATCTGCCTTTCATGTACGTGTTACCAACCACTCCAGAAGAGAAGTGAGCTGAGATATCTGCAGGCCATCCCTTTAGGACAGGGGACCATGAGCAGTCAGTAAAAAACTGGTAACATAGGCAGAGATCTCTGGTCACCTTCTGAAGGGCAACAGCATTTACCCTTCAAACATTGTTCACAGCAGAGCCACCAATGGAGTTACTCCATGTCCTGAATTTAAGCAAGGGCTTAAATAGTGCTTAAACCAGTCTAAATTTCACTGAACTAGCAAGTCTGCCATGGGCATTAGATTGGACAATATGCACTGATTTTTTTTCTAGTGAGAACTGAGCCCCTCTGCATAAAGAAGAGCTCGATTCAGAGTTATTCAGCTACTCAGAGAGCTACAGGCTGGTCTCAGATCTACAAGAAATTTTAGTGATATTTTGTTACTTTCTGTCTCTTTTTTGGACAGTGAAAGCACCAGTTTGCTCTAACTGATAACTTATTTTTTCTAAAGACCTGTGACTGAGAACTGGTGTTTCTTCAGTGCCTCTCCATTTCCACCCCCATATGCTTGTTCTGCAATTTTGGACAAGGAACACATAAGGTTTGTACTGCTAAAATGGAGACAAGATTCCCTTGTCTTATGCCCTGGTGTTTCAGGGATATTGTGATAGGGGGAGAAGCACATAGAAATAGGTCAAAGAAATGGTGTTGTATTTGCCTGAGAAACAAGCATCCACCTTTATTCATTTGCTAAAATTAAAAAAAAAAAAAATCAAGTCAAAAGAAATCCAGGGTGTAAGTGGCTCACATAGCTTTGGATCTAGAGGGGCTTTTGATGGAGAAGGAAAGCAGACTCTGGATGTAGCTTGTACAACCTTTATCCTGGCTAGAGCTATAGGAACGTGACATATATTTAGCCAGCATGCCTTGAACTTTAGAGGACACCGCTGTGTAACTCATCACTCCCATTCCCTCATGGAGGAAGGCTCCCAGAAATTGCCAGACATCTGATGTATTCCACTGGGAGTGAAGATAGTCCTTCTGGCATGGAGACACCTTTTGTGTTCCCAGAGCGTCGCTGGACTGACTGCTGAAGTGGCTGTCACGCTGCAGCGGCCGCTGTCCCCGAGCTGAGCGACACTCCTGTCCCCCTGGCAGCAGCAGTCATGATTCCCTGTGGTGGGAGCGCTTGGAGCAAAGCCCTGCGTGCTTTGGCAGTGCCAGCTGGGCACCTGGCGAGGATCACCCGACACCGCCTGCCCCTGGCTCCAGCCCACACGGTGACAACGGGAGCCTGCTGCTCCTCCCGGCCCCAGCCAGGACAATGGGAATTGCATCCGTCTTAAGCAGAGGGAAAGACATCACTGTCCAGAGGGACGGGTTACAGTGTCTCCTGTCTGGCTCGGGACAGAGGGAACAGGCCCCGGTTCCACCTCTCCAATGCACGACCACGGTGCTCTGGTTTCAGTACGGGCGGGACTGATCGGGCAAAGGCAACAGAGCTGCCATTGCACATCGAGTCATCACACAGAGGTCCCATCAGTGCAATTAAGACTCTAACAGAAGCAGTTAAAGATGTTTTTCTGCACCCCACTACTGACAGGCAGAGATTTAGCATTGGCGTTGGGCTGCCAGCTCACCCAGGAATTGAGAACTAGTCTGAAAACACCTCCTGTGTTCCTCTTTCAAGCATTGAATGAATAAGTTTCTTTTCCCCCTAACCAGAGCTATTTTGGTTCAGTTTAACAGAGAAGGATGACTTTCAGGTAAAAACCCACAGTGTTGCTTTGTTCTGCAGCTTGCCTAAGTCAAATCTCATCATTTTGGAATAGACATATCTGCGCCGAGCCCACCAAGACAAGAACTGGTTTTTGAGTTTCCCTTCTTCAGAGCCCTCTTGCCCCAGCCCTGCACAGAGCAGTGGTGTTGCTCTGGTGGTGGCAATGTCAGTGCTGTGCAAGGATCACAGGACTGACAGCAACTCACCGGCTCTGAGACATGAAGGAAGCTGGAAAAGGGCATTAAGCCCATGAAACCTCAGTTAAGACACCGTGGGGCTTTGCCAACCAGTAATTAACTGGCTGCCACAGACCAGAATATCAGCTGCAGTAGGTTACTACACACCAGAGCTGAATTCCTCACTGTCACACAGACACTCATCTTGCCACAACTGTGACAGGAGAACCACTGAGAGCTCTAGGATTATGTTCTACACACAAAAAAACCCCACATTATTCATTTAATTTGATAGAAGATGGCTATAAAGCAACAGGAAACAACATGAAATACATCCAAAACTGTCATCAGGAGCCATGGGAAGGATTAGAATAAGAATAATCACTTAAAAGTGCTCAGCTGTTATCACAACAGAACTACCAAAGCAGCCAGGACTGCCTGCATCACCCCAGTAACCCCAGGTACAGATAAATACAGGTGCAGCTCAGCAGGTGAGCTTCCCGGGGCCTGCCCTGCCAAAGCTGAGCCCAGAAACCCTGCAAGTGCCCTGTCCTCATCAGCAGTTTGGGAACAGGAACAGGGAGGTCAGACCTTGTCACCGCAAGGGAAGGGAGAAGATTTCAAGCTTCTCCAACAATGAATGAAGCACCTCTGGAAGAAGCCAAGGTTACTTCAAAGCCTGAAGCTGCATTCCTGAGACAACACCCGGTTTAACACACTGCAGGGGCCCCAGGCAGGAGCAGCTCCGTGGTTCTCACTCTCTCCCCTGCCCTGGGCTTGCTTGGACTCTGAACCTCAAATGCTGCACACCAGGAGAGCAGCAAGTGCTCGCATGGGGTAAATGCTACATCACTGAAGGTTGCTGCTTACCTGAGCCCACCTGGGATCAGCAGTGCCTTCACCTTCCTACTCCAGCAATGCCCAAGCATCCAAATAACCTCCCTTATACAGCCCAGCCTCTCCAGCCAGGGCTGGGGGACACCCTGCTCATGTGCCCACCTCTCATTTGGGCCACACAACATTGGTGAAGCATCCTCTGCTCTCTGTAGGAAAGCACAGAATTAGTATTTTATGCGTAGTTAGTAATTTTCATTCATTGCCACCTCTATGAAGTGACTCCAATCTACGGAGAATTTAGCTGGAGTGAAAAATAATTTCAAGTTCCACTTTCATTGATTTAATGTTTTTCCAAATAATCTTCCCGGTCCTTACATTGTTTCCATACCTGTCATGGTCTTCTTTTAGACATAATTTTGTTATCTATTGCTTTAATCCCAAAATGGTGAGAGAGTGCTACATGGGGAAAAAAAAAAAAAAGGGAAATAGGCCCAGCAAATGGAGTTAAGGAGAGATAGGAAGGAGCCAGGGTCTGTCAGCTCCCCGGGGCCCCGCAGGATGCCTGAGAATGACAGACAGCATTTCCCTCAGACGAGGCCAAACACATTTCTTGATAAACTAATTAAGCAAATGTGTTGAAACAATGTGAGTGTGACTGGGTGCTCACTCCTCTGTGTGTGGCTGGGGCTGCTCCCAGGGCAGGAGGCAGCCCTGACGGGAACAGAGCATTCTTCCAGGGACATGGGACCAAAGTGCAATTGGGGAGTGGGTCATGACCACTGTGTCCGCAGTGTCTGCTCCAGGGAAGCTCAGCGGGCACCCCTCTCTGGGACCATCATCCCACTGTGTGGAACAAGGATCACTTTATGGGGTTTGTCTGATATAAAGGGGTGTGCTGAGGCACACTGTGGTGTGTCACTGTCCCCATTAGCTGGTATAGCCCCCCCAACAAGAGTTCAGCCCCAACAACTGATGTGATATTTCGTGGGTCACACCGGCAGGTGAGTGAGGGCTCCCAGCCCGGAGCAGCTGAGCACTGGCACCAGGAGTATCGAGGGATGTATTGCAGGGACCTTTGGGCAATAGCTCTGGGTAAAACCAGCTGCAGGTACATTGAGTCACTGGTGCTGCTGGAGGTACTGGTGGGAGCAAAGAGGAGGATGGTGGTGGTACCCTGGGGAGAAAGGAAGTCCAGTGCACCCATCGGGTGAGCTGGGAGGCAGCTGCTTTGGGGTACCCTGAGCTCATTGTGTCCATCCCTTCAGTGCCGTGCCTACAGCCTTCCTCCTCTTCTCACATCTGGGACCATGGGACATTTGTACCTTCGGACCTTCTCCTCTCTGGTTACACAAGAAGCATCACTGAGTTCAGCTTGAAGTCCCCATCATTACACGCCTTTGTATTTTTCCTGCAGCCAAAAATAGCGAGCAGGAGAGTGGTGCCAAGGCGGCTGCTCCCTGCCTGGGATGGGGACTCCCTTCCTTCACCCCCTTGCAGCCAGACCACCAGCAGCAGCAAAATGAAATATTCCCATCCCACATGCTTGCTCTCAGGATGAAAGATTACATCCTATCCTTCCTTCTCCTCCCTCTCGGTCCTCCACTGCCTTCCAAACATGACGCTGGGCCACGTGTATCCGGAGCAGCGTTCGCTCAGACATGACAACCTGGACTTGACCCCTGAGGTTCTGGCTCCACCGAGTCTTCCTGGCCATTTTGGGCAGCAGGAACCTCTGTCAGCGCTGGTGATGGATGGGTTCAGTGGGAGAGAGGCCTTCAGACAAAAAGTCTCTCAAACACAGCGAGAGAAAAGTAAAATAGACCCTGAGCAGCAGCAGCTTGTGGCAAGCGGAGTTTCTGGTTCACAAAGGGCTGTCCCTCCTCAGGGACACTCGGTTGTCACCATCCTTTTCTGCAGCCCATGGTGTGCTTGGAGAGCTTTTTCTCTTGCCCAGGCAGATGTTGGCTTTCAAGCTTTCCCACTCTTCACCTTAACCACCAAGAGCTGGAAATAAAGCAAATAGCAGCAAAAGTTTCTCTAGTGTGTCAAGAAGCAGAGGTGTTGAGGGACTGCCCAGGCAGAGGGATTGCCACCACAGACACAGCACCTGCCCGAGGCCACACCTCTGGTTACTCATAAATGAGCTCCCATGGGTGTCTCCAACTAAATGTCATCAGCCTGGCTTCATCAGCAGATGACTTTATTATGTCAGGCAAGGTCAGGACAGCTTCTGGATGGGATCCATCTCCTCAGGGCTGTGCTACTTGCAAGATGTCACTGAACTCAAGGTGATCTAGCATCCCTGCCCAGCACCCACCTCTTGCAGCCCTGGCTTGGAGTGGTGGCTTGCACTGCAGGAATCCCTGGAGAGAGACAGCCTGGTCTAGGAGACATCAGTCTCTTGACTCCTCTGCAGCACTGGGGAAGCCAGTGCAGCCAGAAGAGGAAATGAGGGCAGAAGAGAGAGGATCTGACCTTGTGTTTCTGCCTCCTTTTCCAGATTAAGCCACTTCCTTATAAGAGCCACACACCCTGCAGTTCAAATATTAGCTGGGTTTCCATTTCAGGCAATGCCATCAGCAGCAAACCCAACCCCAGCACGCGCCTGTGCCTGCTCTCCATTGCATGACATTTTTACATTGAAACCCCATTAATTGTTCAGACTGGTCTTTCATTTGTGTATCCAGTGCAGATGGCAAGGTCATTCATAGCACCAGTAGCCTGAGCACTGAACTGGGGGAACATCCAACTGGATGGACAAGTCAAAGCAACCCTTTACTGCTGCCCTGACTCCACATGGACGTGAGCAGAGCAACGTTGCTTCTGGGGACAGCTGAATTCATGCCCTTCTTTATTCCACCACCTTTATTCCACCACCAAAGCAGCAGCAAGCAGCCACGTTGTGCAAACCATTTCCTCCAACCAGGAGTTCAAGGACTAACCCCTTGGGAATACTGGCTGTGAGCAAGGAATAGGGGTTGCTGCTGGATGGTGACTGTGCATGCTCCAAACCCTTGCCCTTATTGCCCGTGCCCCTCATTCACCCGGTGCTTTATGCTGGGCTTTGCTAACATAGATGAAATTTAATTTCCGGTTATTAACCCACAAAAAAGGTATTGCTGTTTTCAGAATTACACTGCTTCCAATTAGTGTTGCCCTTTGGTTTATGGTATGTTGTTTTTCTGGAAAACCTTTGAACCAGGCTGTGCACCAGCTGAAGGGCATTCTGGGGCTGTTAATAAAGATTAACTCTTTGGAGCAAATACCTGTTCTGGTTCATTCGTGAGGATTGCACCCTCACAAGGGAAGGGGATCTCAGGAAATCCGAGATGTCTCTTTGCTTTCCCTTCAGTTTTCTCCATATATGTTTTTATGCTTTCCAGTTCCCATTTTCCTGCCTTGCCAAAGGCAGTGTCCTTCTTTCCATTGTCTCAGTAGGATGGTTATGACAAAGTAAGAATTTTATTCAGAAGTTGGACATTCAGCAGCTGCAATTCTGCTAGAGAAGGGCTTTGGGCTGGTTTTGTCTCATCCCTCTGTAAAACTTGTGTAGAGAAGAAAAAACTTGTGACAGCAAGAGGAGAGAAAGTGCTTATTGTCACTTAGGAACAGTGATAAGTAAATTTATTTGATGCCTTGCTCATTGTTGACTCTCACCGCTCACTTTTTCCCATGCAACCATGAAATTTTATGCCTCCGAGTCAGCTTTAGTGTTTCTGCTTGCTGGCTATCATTTACTCATCTCCTCACCTTCAAACTACCAAATACAAAGACAAAAGTGTCCTCAATATATGGATTTTCACTCTGACTGGCTTTCAGCTTACATTTGTTATTACATTACACTTTTTCATGCTACCAAAGGCTATAGTCTCCCATGTTCATTTATTTTGTCCTTTCACTGGACCTTCCCCAGGCAAAATATTTAAAACTAAGGGAAAAAAAAATTACCTTACGAAATTTAGTTTTCTTTCCTGACTTTCAGCCAAGCAGTTCTCTAGACTTCTTGCAGCTCCCCCAGGAGACAGATGGTTTGCAATGGGGGTACTTGTGCTGTACCTCTGCAACGCAAGTCCCATGTCTGAAAACCCACTGCTGAGTTCTTGGAGTCCCAATGTGTGCAGAACGCCACTATCTCTAATTTCAAGCAAAAAAGTGTTAATTAGACTCGTTTGTGAACAGGTTTGATGTTTAGGGAGACAAGGTCCACACGGATTTCACTGCGGTTCAGGAGCATCTCACCCCGCAGATGCAAACCCAAGACAAGATCTATGTGCTGGACAGCCATGGATCAACACAATCCATGGCCATGCTCATTCCTTATGGAAATGGGTGCTTCGTTCTCTGTCTGTTTGAACAGCCTTGTTTAAGCAGCTCTCCTGGACCAGCACTTCTCCTGAAATCTGATCTATAAAGCAACGAGCCCAAGATTCCTGGGTGGGAAATCTGTGGCAGTTCCCTGTTTGCAGTATGGCTGTGTATCTGCAAGGACGTGCAGCGAGCTGAATGACTCCAACCTTGGTGGGTCTGAGGACGTTTATTGTGAAAAGCAGCTGGGGAACCATCAAAGTGATTGCTCTGGGCTGATGTACGTGTTTCTAATGAGTCTCACTGCAGAGGGACTTACTCAGTGTCTGCGTTATTTACACAGGACAGCACTATCAGTAAAAGGCCTTATTATCTTCTCTGTATTTGTTTCTGTATCTTTCAGTTTAGCAACTCTCAAATTCAGTGTGGCTTGTGTTTTTTTATTATTTTTATAGCTTGTTTTCTCTTTAGTGATATTATCACAGAGCCAATAAAACTGTTTTCCTTCTACATCTGGTCAAGGGAAGATTTTGCTGGGTACACAAGTCATATTTCTGTAAATGCCTCCAAGTGAATATAAAAAGCTGTTGGAAGCAATTGAGTTTACTGTTGCCTTATGTACTGTCATTAATTAGGAAATAAAGTGAATTGCATTTTATATCACTTGTAATCAAAATGTTACAGTCTTGATGTGAAGTCTTCCAAGTGCAGAGCCTCAAAGCAGGCTCTGTTCTCCTACAGATGAGCAGAGAGGAAAAAGGAGACAGTTCTTCTTTAAATTTTAAAATTCATGGCCCAGATTTTCAGAGTGCTGCCATGCAGTGAGGCAGGATGGAGGCAACTGCACCAATGGGGTGGGCAGGCAGGATAACTGCACCTGGATAACCTGCTGGCCATTGTGCTTTATGCCACCACTGCAGCATCCCAGTAACTCTGGTAACTGGCTGGCTCCTGCATTGGGTACCACAAAGCAACCATCTTCAGCAGCCACCCTTTTCCTCTACTTCAGATTAAATTCATGGTTTTGCCCCCTAAGTCTGTTTTCACAGAATTCAGAGTTTTCTTGATCCCCTTTCTTGCCTCCCAGTTTAAAACACCGAGCAAGATAAAATATAAATAATAAAAGAAACACAAACAAAATACTTGAAAAGAAAAGAAAGCAAAAAAAGCATTTCATCAGCAGCCCTTTTTTCATAACCTTTAACATTAGGTGCCTTTGTCAAGTCCATTAGGACCATATCTGCACTTTCCGGAGTTTGAATGCTTTCATATATTTGGCTCCATATGAACAAACTGGTGGAGCAAACATATTAGTAGATCATTTGCCATGTACATGATTCAGATACCCAGACATGTACAAAACCCAGGCAGGGATTAACCAAGTCTGACAGCACTGAAGTGACTCCAGTTCTGTGTATGTATAAGCGATAATGAACCAAAGGCCCTGTTTGCCTTCAAATAACACACAAAATGATTAATTAGACAGAGGGCATGAGTAATAATCACAATATTATATGCTCCACCATAATGGAACGCTGCTCTCTTCTTGCTTTGTTCCTCTAATCTCTGAGAAGCAAATATCCACAGGGTGTTACCAGCAGAGTGGGAAGCAGATTGTAGTTGCTCACAGGTTATGAGCAGCCTTATTTCCCACTGTGATTTTATACCCCTGGGACATACAGAAAACCTCTTTGGAAAATACACGATTGCTAAAGGATTAAAGGGATCTGCAGGGAAAAAAAAGCAAAGAGTTCTAGTTGCAGATTACAGACTTGGACATGTTCCCATTAAATTACATGGCAAAGTTTTCTTTGATTCAGTGCTGGATCCTGAATGCTTTATCATCAAGATATTCTTTGCTAAAAGTCATAGTTTGTCGTAGGCATACACAAAAAAAAGGAACAGTTGCTCAACCTCTTATTTCCTGTTTATTCATCTCTTTCTGCTGTAAGGCAAAACTGCCCTTTTGAGTATTTACCAAGCAGCTCTTCTGGCAGGGGGTTCCCACCCTGGTGATGCTCGCGGTGAGCTGGGCACAGGCACTGCTGGGTCTCAGCCCTGGAACTCGCCCCGGCTCAGCCTCCTGCCCGCACCCAGAGTCGGCAGAGGGAGCAGCAGCCTTGACTTGCTCCTGTCTCCTTGTCCCTCCAAGGAGCAGCACGGATGGCAGGTTTCCAGCACGGACTGGAGAGCTAAAGATGATGTCAGGAGCCACCTTATGTGTTGGTCCCTGCCCAGAGACCAGGCAGCAGCAACTGCATGAGCCCAGTTCCAAACTGTCTCTGCCAATCCCAGCCCTGCCCTCCACCCCTCTCCCCTGCCTGGCTAAACAGCAAACGGGAAAAGGGGGTGAAACCCCCCAGTAACACTCCGTGTCTTTATGATGGGATCCATGCTTCTCCCCAGCTCCCCCAGGAAGCTGACACACCCTACAACAGCCCCAGGAGAAGTGCACACAGGTACAGTGCCAAAAAAGTGTTAGGTTTGAAATCCAACTGACACTAAACCAGTTACCCAACTAAACAGACACACTCTTTGTTTTCCTCCTTTAAGCAACAAAACCCATTTCTCTGTATTAGCTATATATAACTTTGCCATCCTCCAAGGTTAAAAATATTATAGGCAAATTCCTGTCTTTGCCTATTTTTAGTTGCTATTGTCCCCTCTGACGTTTCGGTGCACGTATTGACTGGGATGCTCGTGGAGCTGGCAGAGGTTCTGCAGGGGCTGTTCAGTAGGAAGTGACCAGGGAACACAAGCCGTGATGCATTTCTGCATTTTAATTCATTAGTTAGAGCTCAGCCCAAGGGAAGCTGGTGCACTTTCTCAAGCACCACTTTATCTTCTCCCCCAGGGAGCCTTGGGTTTGGATGGAGAGAGGAGCCTATCGCACTGCCTGTGTGGGACCCAGCCCCAGACAATGGAGTTTACAAAGCAATGTTTGCTTTTTGCTACCGTATTTTTCTCCTTCAAATGACTCCCACCTCTCTTTCCTCAGACATTACCTGGTTTGGGGGTGCACTGTGCAAGTAGGCTGTGTTCAAGTGAAGCAGCATCAAGTTTTTCAGTCCCCAGGGTATTTCTGTCGCATCATCACTTTCTGCTGAAAACTTCTCTAGGATTTCAAAAGGTGCTTTCTCATCCAGTCAGTGAAGTAAGATGTTTCCAACATCACCTCTCTGCCTTTTGAAGCACCTTTTGAAGCCACTGATGGACAGCATAAATGGAGATGTGAGAGACCCTCGCAGGCTGTACCAAGTTCCTGCTTGTTTCAGTGGAACCTGAGAAAATAAGAGTGAAGGTGTCTACCAGACACTCTAGAAGCACTACTTGGAAAAGCTTGGGAAAACTGGTAACTATTCATGATTTAACTCAGCAGCAACCTCTGAAACACTGAGCCAGGCAGCTCTGCCAGCATGACTCATGAAAATCAGACTTATTCTCGCCGTGTCTTGATCCACATTATCCCATTCCCAGCCGTGTCCCTTTCCACAGCTCTGAAGCACCCTGCACCCCACAACTGCTCTCCTTGCCAGACAAATGTCTCCCTGACATTTGCACGCTCTCTTCCATGACCGACCTCAGCAAAGTTGGAGTCTGATGCAGAAGGGAAAATATTCCCTTCACTTGACATACCTACGTGTGAAAATGAAACAGGCTCGTACAGGGAAAAACCCTGGCCCTTATCAGTGTGACATTGTGGAGTCTCACGATCATAATCCAATATTAGAGTGCGATAGAGGTCCTGCTGCTGGTGCAGCCCATGCTGGGGGAGAGGTGGGACCTTGTGAGTGACCTCTGCCTGGCTCACCTGCCTTAAGCCCCCAGCACCTCCCTCAGACAGGGGGATTTATGGCTTTGGGAAGGGAGAAGAAGGTCTAGGATGCTTCCCTCCCAGTCACTGCCCTTGTGCAAAGTGCTCCACAAGGAGGATCAGCCATGGGAATAATCAGATCTCTCCAGATGTCCTTCATGTCTCAAAAGCTTCCCAAATTTACCTCAGGAAGGACTGTGGGAAATGTGGAGAACTCTGTGCTGGGGAGATGCAGAGGGGCGGAAGAGGAGGTTTGATGCAAATCAGTGCCTCTCTCCATCAATGCACTCACCAAATCTGGTCCTTTCTCCCACTCTGCAGGCCACAATCTCATTTGGGTTCCTGCTCTTTACTTTACAATTTCCCAATTACTCCAAGTTTCAAGGACCTCACCTTTTTGGCGCCTGAATAATCCATTCAAGGGTAATCTCTGCACTCTGTGCCCATGGCGCGGGTGATTGCAGTCCTTAGCTCAAAGGTTATTGTGTGAAGCAGAGTTTGGCCCCTGGTCCCGCTTCTGGGTAAGGATGTTGGACATCAGGAGGCAGCTTTCCATGGTCACTCTGCTCTGAGCAAGTCATGGGTTTGCTGAGGAGAACAGAGCTGAAGGCCATTGAGCTCCCACATCCAACTGGAATCCATGAAAGCTAAACTTGTTCCGTCATCCTGCCATCAAACTCCAGCCAACAGGACCCAAACAGACTCTGAACCTTTCCTCTTTTTGTAAATAAAGGGATATATATGTCAAAGCATTGTACTTGGATGTGAACCTGGAAAAGCCCTGTGCCAAACGATGGCTTATGAGCATTAAATCTCTACTGGGAGGGCTGCTCTCGAGTCCTTCTGGCACCCTGGCATCCCCCAAGCCTCTCCCAAAACCCTGCCCGTTGCTGTCAGAGCCAAACTGGCCACATGTGCCTGTTCATATTTATTTTTATCTAATCACACTGGCTCAAGGGAGGACATTTAACATGTCAATCATATTCCCATTACTGTAGCGATTCATTAGTGCAGTGGAATGAAATCCTGAGAGAAATTCTCTTGAAGGAAAGGGGTGGAGAAACAGGCTGGGGAGTCTGCAAGGTTAATTCCCTGGGGAATTGCTTTACTTTTTAATTCAATGCAAATTCAATCATGTTTGTCAGCTATTTTAAGGAAAAAACAATTACCTCAGGTGCTAACACGCTGCAGAGACAAGGATAACTTGGGACTGGTCTGAGTTATAGTCCTAAATACAAACCAGATTGGAGCTGTTCCAAACCAGGGGCAGGAGAAACAGGACAACAAATGGCACTGCTCACACAGGCAGCCACACACCACCTCCCCCGCTTTGAGATCTAAATCTAATATTAAAGTTTAGCATGACAGTGGTTAGATGATGCTAGAAAACCTTCTTTTCCTTTATTTTCCATGGTCTGTGCCACATTATTCCAGCAAAACAGCAGCCCAGGCAGCAGCCCCAGCTTATTTGCACCCCACACAGCTCAATGGGATGCACAAGAGCTCCTGAAAGCCCAACATTTGTCCCTGGCCCAGACTCCAGCAGCTGCTGAGAGCATCCATTTATAATAGAAACAGTGGAGATCCCTCTCAGCACTACAGAAAGGTTCTTTACGTCATAAATTGTATTTAAAGACTCTTTCAAGGAGACAAGCAAATTTAAGAGGGCAGTTAGCTCCTGGCACTTAGATGCATAACTTTATTTGAGTATTCAATTTCCTCCTTCATTCATAAAGTAAACAATCTGAGTTATCTGAAAGTGACTGTATACTCCTGCAGTGTTTTCTTAAAAGAGTCAATAGGAGCAAGGCGACATAAAATGCTTCAGAGAGCATGACACAGGAAAACACGAGCCTTTAAATTATACACATTCAGGAAACGGTTGAATTCAGCGTTTTAGTTGGAAAGGTTAAAATGTTTGTGCTGAATTGTATTAAATCTTTCACCAGTAAATCCTGTAGGAAGCAGAACATTTGAAGGAACCTACTTATTCCCAGTGTCTAGGAAAGACTCCCAGAGTTTCAAAGGAAAACGTCCATTAATCTCATTGGACAAGTGCAATCTAATAAAAGCTGTTGTTCAGTTAAGGCAACTTGGTTAAGTGTTTTCCAAATTTAGTTTATATTCTCCCACCCCCAAAAAATCCGTTTTTGGTTTGAAATGGAGAAGCTTTGTTGCTTTTCAGCCTGAAATGACCTTTTCTTAGGAAGATTTTGCCAGCCTTTGGGGAACTACAGATGGGTGCTGGCAGGGGTGGCCAGGGCTCCTCAACAGCAGCTTGACTCTGCTCCAGGATGGGTTTGTAGATCCAGGTCCCTCAGCAGGACTAAGCCACTGTCCCCTAGCAGTGGTTTCACTTCTCAAACACAATCCAGACTTTATTATATGGATTGGTTTTACCCCAATTCCATGATAAAATCCAGAGCCAAGAAACCAGGGCCATTTGTGCCACTGACCTCATGCTGGACCTTTTTCAGGTCACTTTGCCTCACAACATCCCAGCTCCAACCACTGATGAAATACGGATGTGACAGATGGCTTCTGACACAAAGATGACACCAGAAAGTGCCCTCATAACTACAGGGTTAAAAGTGGGGAGCCAAGCTTGGAAGTCTGATGGAGTTTAAACATTTTACCTCTGTTTGACCAAAATCTCTCTGGGGAAAGGAAGGAAATCAACTGACAACAGGGCAGCATATTCACAGCCTCTTTCCAAATTAGAGCAGAATTAATAATTTCAGTGGAGGACTGAAAATACACAGCTATATATTTTTAAAAGGAATTTAGCACTTCTGGAGTCCGGAGTGCCTGAGGATCCAAAGCGTTGAAATTCGTGAGCTGCCCTGTGGTCAGTCCAGCCTTGGCTGGGAAGGGAAATTCTCAGCTTTCTTACAAAACAAACTAAAAGCAAAACAAACCACTTTTCCTGGTGAGACTTTCATTCAATTCTGCAGACTCAGGAAGCTCCCGAGATAAGCCTCCACTCCAAGGATCCGCTCCACACTGAAGCCTAGACCCAAGCTGGCAATTAGCAGGAGCACAGAATGTGTAATGAATTACCACGTTTGGGCAGCCTGACTCAGGAGGGAAAAATAACCTGAGCCTTTGCCTTGTGTTTTCTGCAGACCGATTGTGCACCTCAATAAAAGGCGTCAGTGATAACGGAAAGCATGTCAGTCTCCCAAGAAACCTTCCAAGAAAGTCCCCAGATTTCCTGCTTCTGAGTAAGATTGAGAAATCACAGCAATTTCTCCATGACATTTTTTTTTCACTCCTAGTTTTGGGTTCATTCAGAACCCAAAACGAATCATTTGAGACATTCAGAAGCACTTAAATACTGAGTTAAAAAAAGCTTATAAATCTCAAATTAGATTCTGGTTTTGTTTGGATTTGTTTTCTGATTAAGAGGTAAGTAGATTTCTATTTTATCCAGACCAATTTCCCGCAAATTAGAGACTGATCTTTAGCCAGCTGTTCTTTGAAAAATCAAAACTAAATTTAATTACATGAGTGGAAGGCAGCTATTTAAAAAATTGTGGATACTATTGTGGTTTTATTTTTGGCTTTTGCCTCTTGCAAGTGGAAGAGGGTTTGGTTGCCATTTATCCAGGCTGCCTTTAAAAAACAAAAGCAATTCCATCCCTGGTGACCTCACTCAGCTTTCTCCAGATGTATCTGATTCTGTGGTTATGTTCCAAGCCCCACTGACACCACTGTGGCCAAAATGATTGGTGAGGCACCGACCAAGCCACAAAGGCAAAGCAAGCCAAGAAAAGTGAACAGTTATCTACATTTCAGAGCAATAATAAGCTTCAAAAAGTTTAAGAAAAATTTTTGTGAGAGCACAGAGACCTTCTGAAACCTGGAGCTCCTGAGGAGAAGGTGCCTACATCTCAAGGCAGCTCGGGGTGTCTCCAGTCTGCCCTGGCTGCCCCAAAATGGTGTAAAGCAGTGCTTTATAAAAGTCCTGTTTGCACTTTGGTTTAGACATGTCTAAAATTTCAGGGGTAGGAGACAAGGGCAGGCCCAGCACCCCCTCCCCATGAGCCCCCCAGGGTGCTCCTGCTCTCCCAGCCTTGCAACTTTGGGGTGAAAGGGCAGATGTGGCTCTTCTCTCCCCAGGTTTGGTGCCATCAACACCACAAAGGTATCACTATCCCTGAAATTGGAGTGCCCAGGGCACCCCACACAGCAGGGAAAGGGGGGAACACGAGGACACAGCTCTGCATCTTTTCAGAAGGTGAGGGCGAGCAGCAATGTCAGAGTCAATGACCTCAGAGCAGAGCCCGTCCAAGGAGGAGCACTGTTATTAAAACTGGCTGCTCAGAAATGAGCTATCCATTATTAATATTTTAAATTGCTAAATCCTTTCTAACCATGTGTTAATATGAGGCAAAGCTGCATGATTTAAAAGCAAAGCTCAAGCCACTGCCAATCACTCCTGGGCACATAGCAAAGCCTGCTGCAGGAATACTGATGAGACCAACTTTCCTTCTGGGAGAGATGCTTCTGGAACAGCTGTGCTGGGTCTTCAGCCTCCTTCAAGAGAAGGTGAGGGGTCTTTCATGTGTTGGGACTATCCTGTGAGCCACAGACACTGCATTTGCCCTGAATGCAGAGCACAGGACTGAGCTGGCACACCAGGCTCGTGCTCACAGACCCTTTTCCGTGGATGCAAGGCTGGATTTAGGAGCAAGCTCTGCAATGAACCGAGAGAGAAACACATTCAGGAATGATGTCCTTTTACCCTTTTTTTCTGTCATGGGATTTCTACAGACTCCCATGGAACTGCAAGATTCACAGAGGAAGAGTTTGCTCTGGGGGAAAGCCTGGTGTTGGGCATGAACTGAAGAAACCCAAGATGAAGACAGGAAGTTCTGGGTTGCTGTTGACTGGGATGAACTTAGAGATGGAGGAATGACAGCCAGTATTTGTCACTTTTTCCTCCTGAAGGAAGGTGATGGCAACATGTTCAGCTACACCTGAGTTCCAACTCAATCCCAAATCTCAGCTTGTTGTTATATCTGCATTATTTAATGAGAAATATATACATATTCTATCTATGACATAATATATTAAAAATTCTTTAGGACAGCAGAAAAGCCAGCTTAAAATGCTTCCAAAGCCATTCCCATGGAGTGAGTCTCCAACACCACCATCATTCCTGACTCAGCATTAGCTATCACTTTCCCTGTAAGTTCCCTGCTCCTGTTTGGTGCTGTGGCATTATTAATCATGGAGGAAAGATGTCAAGGCCAGGCTCAGGAGTGGCAATCACCCTGCAGTCCCCATGCAGTGATGGCCTTGCCACTGACAGTGCACCCACGGCACGGGGAACGTGCTCCCCCAAAGCAAACAAAGGTGGATCTGAATCAGCTGCCTCCCCAAAAGGCCACTTTCTGGTGCCCTTTGAGCAGCAGCAGCTTCCCCGTTGAGTTGAACATTCCTGTTACAGATCCCCAGAGACACACACGGAGTGTCTGTTACAGCCTCCAGGGGTAAATGATTAACACCCATTCCACCTTGGCGCTCACCTTAGTCCTGCTCACACAGGAGGGGTGGGGTCTCCAGCAGTGTTTCCCAACCCCCCGGCTGAGGCCACAGCACTAAAAGTAGCTTTAGCACCTCCCCAGTCAAGCGTCACAGTGGGCTCCTGGGGCTAAATGCCCATCATTTCCATTCGTTTCACAAAGTGGAGCTGTTCTTTATTGTAAGCAAGGAGTGAACAGATGGGAGGAATGACACCAACACCTGCAATAACAGTGACACGAGGGCCCTGCTCCACATCCTGTCTGTGCCCACTCCTCCTTTCTTCCCAACAGTCTTTCAGGTGGTCCCACAGAAGGGTCAGTCCTGTGCCTTTGCTTAGAAAAGGGAAATGTGAGCACAGGTGAAACTGGAACAAGGGTTGGAAGTTTCTACCAGTGTTTGCTAGGAGCCGTTTGTTTGGTTTGGAGGAAAAAATCATAAGAAGCACCTTACTTTGCTCTTTTCTATCCATCTTTTCCCTGACGTGCTTATTTTCGCTCATTCCCAATATAAGGGCTTCCAAAGCTTTCCCAGGCATGAAACAACTGCTTTTGCACCCAAAACAAGACAGAATCTTATACTTGAATGATAAAATTTTCCTACTTCCTCCTGTTTTATTCTAGGTCATCAGGAAATGCGAATAGCATCCCCTTGATGAGATGAATTTTTTCTACCGGACAGGGGCTGAGCAGTATTACCTTGCTGAGAAATTGGCCCTGGAAGCAGCTCAGCCTCCAACATTTTCAAACAGCACAATGGTCAAGGTCTGCTGTTGGCCACATTTAACACTGCTCTGGAAATGCTTGCTATAAAATCTTTCTTGGAATCCCAATATTAATGCCTTTCCTAACGATGTTAAGAAGAGCCTGCAACAACAGGGCAAAGGCTGGTAAACCCCAGCAGTCCCAGAGCATTAAAAAACTGTAGGTGAGGATGCTTTTTGCCAAGTTTGACCATAAAAACTGTCCAAAACTCCTCCCTATCCTTCTTCTCAACACCTGCTGTATCCATGACATGTTACCTGTGGTGGTGCTCTTGGGTAGAAATTTTACTGGAACATGGGACCGGGGTTTTTCAGAGCAGAAAACTGGATGGGTAAAAACTCCCTTTAACAAGAGCCTTTTTGGAATGTGCTGCTTAACAAGCTTCCCTTTGAGGAGGAACTTCTTTGAAATGAAATCACTTTGCAGAAGGTGTTACTGCTCCTCATTAAGTGTATTCTATGTAAATTTGATACTGAACAGAAGAAATTCTTGGAGACATCACCTCCTACCAACCCCTGGCCACAAAGCTTTCTCCAGGAAGGACCACCTGATGTGATGAAAGGACCGGTGCTGTTTGTTTTCTTCTTCTATGCATACAATGGTGAGATTGAATGTTCAGCTCTGCTTCGGCTGCTGCAGGAGTAAATAGCCTGGATATTTAATTATTGCAGCACATTGACCTGGAAAGCAAGGTGAGTTGTTTTCCTAACTGGCACAAGACACCAGCTTGGCAAAAAACCCCAAAACATTGGAGAGGAGCTGTGAAGCAGTGGACAGGGACTGGGAAGGAACAGTGAATTTGCCTGTGTGTATCACCAAGCACTTCCAGAGAGATTAAAAGCCAGCAACAGAGCCCTATACCCCTTCATTCCCTAGAGCACTGCTGTACCTGGCTTCTACCTTCTTTCCAGGAGAAATCTCCTGGATCCACACAATGCTTCACAGATTTTTCAACCACAGGACCAAGGAAAGGAAATTTGATGTCCTCATCCCTCCTAACCATGGTGGGAACATTCCTCAGCTGGCACAAACCAGCCAAACCAGTGGCTTGGTGCACAGCTTCTCCTGGGGGCTGTGTGTCCCCAAGGCTCGTGCGAGGAACAGTCAAACCCCTCTGCCAGCTGGGTGGGATTTGCTGTTTAGGCAGAGCCCAGGCAGCAGCTGGGCTGCCACACAAGTTGTGCTGAACCTTTCTGTGTGCAGCACAGGGAAACTGATAGTTCTGTGCTCCAGCATAAAAGTGACACCCCATTAGAGAGTCTGGGGCTTTGGGGGTCCAGCAGATGTGAAACCACAACTTTCCATTTTCCATGCAGAAACCTGAAGGAAACAAACTTTTTTTTTTTTAAAAGCAACTGCTTGGGTGAGCAATGATTTTATTGTGCTATTAATATGACCATAAACAAGAATAACATGTGTTTATAGGCTCAAGTGCTTCATTACTCGCTCGCTGACTTGGTAGAAATCACCGTGGCATCAGTTTAAAGTGCAAAATGGAGCAAATCATTGTAGCCATGTTGTAAAATCATCTGGGCAGGCAACCTTTGAACAAAGGCGATTGATAGCTCCGAGGCAGCTGTACAACAGCAGTAAACAGAATAGTTGTCCACAAGCCACCAGACCTGCAGGAGAGCAAATACACTTCCTGCCTTGGAAGGGGAGGGAGCACCAAGGGGACTGAGAAAGGTTTGGGAAGGAGAAGTAAAAGTTGTTCTCTGAAGGTGACAGAGCTGCTGTTGGCACAGCAGGTCAGGCAGGGTCCAGCCTGGCTGGAGTTAGGAGGGGTGGGACAGTGCCTGCTGTGGGGGGAGCCCATATCCCAGTCAGCTGCACTGTCTGGTTCTCCCAAACCTCACTTTTCTGCCTGATCTCCTCCAATCCTGCCACCCCAAACAGCCAAATTCCTGTGACAAACTGTGTGGGCTGAGCTGGGCTGTGCCACCAGGAGGCTGTAGGAGCAGGGCTGAGGATGCAGCATGAGCTGGGAAGATCCAAACTTTACCATGGTTTTTGTTCACACCTATTGGGGCAAATGCTCCTCTTTGCCATGTAATGGGGGGTACAAAGGGATGTGGATCCCCTAGAAAAGGACTTCAAAGTGGCAGCCGGGGAGGGAATGGCTAAATATTGCATGGGTCCCCCTGGGTATGGGTCTGCAAGCCTGGGACCTGCACAGGGTTGCTGGCTCCTCTGTGGGTGCAAGGACCTGGAGGGAAGGAATTTCCCCTGTCCCACAGGGCTGGGCAGACATGTTTCCTCTGCCATGAGGAGACCAAGGGACACAAGTCTGCAGGGATGGCTCCTGCCTTGGGAATGGGAGTGAAAGACTGGAAGGCAAGAAATGAAAAACCGGCATCGTGGATGATGTCACCCAGGGAGGGCAGGGAGTGAGCAGGAAGGAAAAATTACACATGTCCCAGTTGTTTCACTTCTTGTCCCTCTGCCTCGTTTCGTCTGTCACCAGCCCCCGGAGCATCCTGACGCCCGGCCGACGGTTACCAACAGGCAATAAATAAAACCTCTGGAGCCACTGGTGTCAACATCTTGGCATTGTTTAGGTCTCCTTGTTTGCCTTTAAAATAACTCTCCTCCTCGGGGTCATGCAGATGAAAAAGCGAGGACCCCCTGCCATCATCCATAGAAATCATCTTGCCATGACTTGTTCTGCGCTGCCTTTTTTTTCTGCCTGCAAAGTTTGGAGTTTGAGGAGCTGCCCGGGAGCGCTGCTCGTTCCCCAGGGCTCTGCTGCCTCTTGCCAGCCTGCGCCTTGGCACGTCACCCCGGGCGCCAGCAGGCCGCCTGAGCTCGGGCCACATCACCCATTTCCCTGACTCCCAGAGGCACAGTTTGGGCTGGGTTTGGGATGGTGTTACCCTCGAGTCCCGTGCTGCTGGCTTATCTGCTGCCTGGCTGTGCCTGGCTCTGCTGCGGATGTTGGCCGGCCAGAGAGTGGAAAAACAAACGGTGGAGATGTGGATCCATGGTCAGAGCCCTGCAAACACGGTGTGCCAGTGCTGGCCTGGCACTGGAGGGATGCCGTTCCCTGACAGCCTTTGCCCTGGCACTGGAGCCTGGCATCATGCAGGCTGCTAATGAAGCTCTGGAGGCACAAGAAACACTCTTACGAAGACAGTTTCCACCCATGGGCTTTGATAAAAGGGTGGCTTGAACCCCCACCACGCCTGCACAGACCAGCCCCTGCAGGGGACCAGTGCTCCCCAGTGCCTGGAGCATCTCCTTTCCTCCAGCAAGGGCTGCATGGTGGAAAGCATCATCCTCCATCTCAGCTGAGTTGTGACTTGATGTCAGATTCACTCTCCCTGATCCTCTTTAGCCTGTTGTTTATAATAAAAATCAAGCAATCCATCTCTTCTGACAAGAGGAAGAGTTGCTCCAGGAAGCCCTGGACAGGTCAACTTCTATATTAAGGAACTATTACTTGACAGTTTCCTGGCCATGAATAGCTGTGCAGCGAGGCTGGGGATTTTATTTAGAAATAACAAATAAAGTAGGCCATAAGTAACTTCATGATCTTGCTCCCCCTTCATTTCCCACCCATCTCTCCTCTTCAGTATGGTCTACTTCTCATCCCCAGGTTCCTTGGGACTTTCAGGACCCCCTTACAGAGCATACCTCTCCATTTCCCATTTCTGAGATGCTGCAGAAACACACTGTTGCCAGCTTTTGGAAGAGTGTTGTGGGTTTTGCATCACTGAAGATCTTTTGCCACAGCTCAGCTCCAAGAAATTGTTTTCTACTTGGCCTTCATTAAAATAATTAAAAAGCAATCTGCTCTGCATGGCTGAAAGCTGGAAATCCTCCACTCAAAACATCCCCAAAACAGGATTCAAACAATTACACTTTCAATACACCTCTTATTTTTCAATCCCTCAAGCCTTTCTCTTAAGTTTTGGAAGACTAACTTCTGATTTTCTAATGCTCACACTTGGCAACATCAAAACCAATCAGGAAATACAAGAGAAAAAACCAGCATTTTAGTATTCTTTTATTACTGGGAGGTTTTGACCATTTTTGTCATGTCGTTTGCCTAAAATAATAATAAAAACCTCTTTGTTTGGAGCTGGAAAGGGAAGAGCAGCGTGTTTATTTCATGTATGACTCATGAGCTCAGTGTTGATACGCAAAACATTTCAGAAGCTAACACACTATAGAGATGATCATTTTTAATATAAAACAGTAAATGTTTAAAACAACCTTTGCTTTTTTTTTTTTCCCCCTCTTTTCTTCCTGTTGTGGCCAATAAAACGTAAGGCAGGCCACGTAGCTTACATTTCAATAAAATTAAGTTATTTGGTGCCATGTTATTACAGTCTTTTATTGGAAAGTGGAATAAATTGCACACAGTGGAGTCATAGGAGGGAGAAATCACTGCGAATAAACATAGATTCTGGGATGCATTTATTTGCTGGTTTCATCTCAGAGGAGGAAGGCTTTCCCCGGGAAAATGGAGGCGGCCCCTGGGGTTCCGGCCTTGGGGAGGCAGCCCTGGGCCACTCTGGGGAAGGATGAGGTTTTTGGGGACCTGGTGCCACAGTGGGGTCATCCCAGCCCCATCCAGCTGGCGTTTTCCACGGGCATCCTCCGAGAGAAACCTGTCCTGCAGCTGTGGCTCGACCCGCCGCGGTCCCGGGGCGCTGGGGCAGCTCGTCCTCCTGCCCTCCGGACAGCCAAAAACATTGGTCCCGAGGCTTTCTGCTGGAGGCTGGGTGTTCCTAGGCGAGCGCCAGGGCGCACCAGGAGTCCTGCCGGAGGGGCACGCTCAGCCCGGGCTGCGGGGCCATGCTGCTGGGGGAGAAGGTGTAGTCCTCGGGCTCGAACTTGAACTCGCCGTGGCCGCCGGCCAGCGCCTCGTCCGACTGGCTCTGTGCCTGCCCCGGGGAGGGAAGCAGAGGGGCATTAGGAATCCTGGCATTAACCACTGGCCCCTTGTCATAATGCAGAGGTAGGACTAGGATGGATTGTGGCAGGGTGGGTTATCCCTGATGCTACAGCTGCCCTGCAGAGCAGCCTGGAGCTGGGCAGGAAGGGTGCTGCACCCTCAATGCAACCATGATGGCCAGGCAAAGAGGAGGCATCCCAGGGCCCATCTGCATTTATTCATTGATTAAATATGCCCAGTTTGGAGATCTTTAGGTGTGTGTATATTTTTTCAGAGCAAAGCACCAGCCAGATTTCTTGATTTCAAGCAAAAAAAATCCCTATCCCGTATGGTATAACTGGTGCTGCACCAGGCCCTTGGGTGCTGGGACTGAGCTTCCCTTCCATACACACATGTCCAGCTCAGAGAGGGCTTAGACTCAGCATAAAGAGAGTGTTGGGCCACAAAATTTCGATGTGTGCATTGATTTAGAACCTTTTTTTCCTATATCAAGATGAAATAGCAATCAGCCCTGATGAAAAGCTTGGGACAGAAGTGGGGCCTCTGACAGCATCACAGCTCCACGGTCACTGAGCACTTCAGGGCTATAAGATGCAGATAACTCATGCCCAGGGAGCCTTTTCTTGGGAGCTACAGAGGATTCCACCCTGGGCTGATCTCATCAACTCAGCAGAGTTGTGCTTTCATGGCCGGAGATGGGAATTAAACTCAGCTCTGCACTGAGGCCGCAGCACAGCTTGGACACCCCAGGTCCCCACTGCAGGATGAAAAATCCAACAGGAAGCCAACAGGCTGGAGACCTTTCCCATCCACAGCATCCTGGCTCATGCTCCCTGCTTTTCTCAGCCTGAGGGAGTCCTCCAGGCTGGTGGCCACAGCGCAATGAATTAATTGCTTAACCTCATCAAGGCCCCCCAGGGCAGCGGCCATGGAGGCGTGTGGCTCATCCACCCCAGCAGGCGACGGCTCTGGGGCCTGTTCCTTACCTGGGACACCGACACGATGGTTTGTCCGGGATACTGTGAGGTTGTGCTGGGCTCTGACTTTAAAGTGACCGTGCTGTCTGAGTTGGTAATGGAAGAAGGGGAGTTAGTGGCCGAAGTCGTGGATCCTGGAAGACAATTGGTAGAGGGCAGTGAAGCAATGTGGGGGCAAATCTGCTCTTAAAGAAATTTATATTTTAACGGCAACCATCACATCTCACAGCATGACTCTACTGTTCTCTTTCTACTACATCTCTGTCAGAAAATGCTTTGTATTTGGCTGTCAAGAGGCTGATGGAGGAGGAGGGAACCCTTTCCAAATCTGGCAGTGTTTTTTTCCCCTTTATTTAATTTAGCCCAAATCTGCTTCAACATGAGCACTGCTGCACTGGAGCCAGGTGCCCACAGCCCAGAGGAACCTTACAAGAATATGACAGCACTGAGATCTCCTACCAAGCATCCTCCTATCACACGAGGTCTATGCATAAATACAGGCCCTAGATCTAAAGCAAGCATCAGGGAAAAAAAAATCACATTATTTTTTAATTATCATAATTTCCTGCAGAAGACATGTTGAAGTGAACTGTGCTCTGAGGCCCCAGGATGGATCGTAACAGCACTGTACCTGTTGAGGCTTTGCCTTTGGTAATGTTTTTAGGCTTCCTTTTCCTCGTCTGGATGCTTTCCTTTTTCATGGCCAGAGGTCGTGGTACCTTGACATTCATAAAGTTTGGAATCATTAATATTGTATTTTATTCAGCTCCTTCCCACGTGTGTTGCTCTCCTATTTCTGTGCTGTAGCTCATGCAAAGCACCTAAAGTCCTTGTCCTTCACTAAGAGCTATTTTTCTCTGCATCAGGCCTTGGCTGGAAGATGTATAAGGATAACAGCTAAGGCTTTCCCACAAATTTTGTTTTTTCCTTTATTTCCTATTTTTCTTTTCCTGATTTATTAGTGACCTTTATGCCAGGGCTCTATTAAATTACACTGACAGACTGAGAGCCTACAGGGCTCAGAGGGAATGGGCATGGGGTAAAGAGACTTCAGCCTTTACAGCAGAAGTTTGAAGAAGCCTTTATGGAGGGATGGAGTCTCCTCTTTGGCTGAAGGATGTGTCACTAACAGCTCCCATCCTCTGTGGGTAAATGTTATCAGCCTCCCTGTGGGCTCCTCAGCCTCCTTCACACATTCTTAATTAGCACAGAGAGAAGAAATACGCTCCTTATCTCAGTTTGGGTTTGGGGAGCTTCAGTCTCCAGCTACTGGAGCCTGGTAAGCTTTCATTTCATGGAATCCTAGGATGGTTTGCGTTGGAAGGGATCTTAAAGCTCATGTAGTTCCAGCTCCTCTGCCGTGGGCAGGGACAACTTCCACTATCCCAGGTTTCTCCAAGGCCTATCCAGCCTGGCCTTGGACACTTCCAGAGATGGAGCATCCACATCTCTGGGCAAGCTCAGAGCATTCCGGTACTCCCTCAGCCTCACCCTGGAGACCCCCAGTAGACTGAGCTTTTAACTGTTCAAGGGGACGGGACTGTGGTACAGCTCTTCTGGGTCCAGTCCAGAGGCTGGTCCTTCCAGAGCTGATCTCCCAGACCTGTTGGGCAGTGACCCCAGACCCCAGAGGGTCCCTCGCAGTGTGGGCGTTCTCCTCACCCCGTGGAGCTTCATGTACAAGCCGCAGGCGTTGCAGACGGGCTCGCCCTCGGCGTTCCTTCTCCACAGGGTGGTGTTGGTGGTGTGGCAGTTAGTGCAACAAAGGCCAGCACGTCTCGATGAGGACTTCAAAACAAGCAAACAAACACGTGAGTGCCCACACAGGAGTGATGAACTGGGAAGTTTCCTTTCATATAAAAACGAGATCTCCGAGTACGCCATATTCCCGGGAAATGTGAAACACGCACGAGAGCCAAATTCAGATCAAAGAAATTGCATTCAAATGAGATCACTCTAATTTCCAAGTGTTTGTTTGATTTGGGGTTTTTGTTGTTGTTGTTGTTGTTTTGGTTTGGGTTTTTTTTTTTTTTTTAGATTGATAAACCTGGAAAATATCCTTGCAACCAATTTCACAAACTTCCAACAAATCTGCTGGAAGTGATTAGGACTCAGAGCATAGAGAACTTCCCGCCAGGAGATCCATTCAGATGGAGAAAGAGATGGAAAATGCCAGACAGGCTTTATGCATGAAGAAAACTCATGCTTTAAGTGAACTCTTCTGTTTTCTTGCACTCAGAACTACCACTAAATTCAGAAACATGCCAATTAATCTCTGGGTTAAGACAACTGGAATCAGTTGGCTGAACTGAGCAGAACCAAACTGAACTGGTCCATGGTGACACCAGGGAGGTTATTCTTCAAGTCTCACAGATAATCTGTTCTCTTATGCGCTCTAGAAACACCCTGCAAACATCAATTAATCACATATTTTGTGAGTGCAGTGATTGCTGGATCTGAAACATTAATAATTCCAAATGGAGAAGGAAAACTTTCTGGCAGAAGCAGCAAACTCATTTCTGACAACTTCCCTCCAAGCCCCTGGAAAATCCCCATCTCTCTTTATACAGACTTGTCAGCTCAATAGGCATTTCATCTGAGAGTGTCTCAACACCAGGTATTGAAACTATTTTAATGAAAGACCTCACTAAGTGTAAGATACCTGTAGCATAAGTAATAGCTCAGGCTCTCCACATTGAGGTTTCTAAAGAAGTTCTTCAGCTATCAGAAAAATCACTTTGAATCCGCTCAAAGGCAGACAAAAGGTGATGGAGGCAATAAAGAACTCCCTGTTTGTTTATTTTTCCATTATTGCTTGATATCCTGACTGAGCAATATAACGAATGAGGTGGGAAGAGTAGGAATAAAAATGGAATATTTTTACAAGTTTAGCAGTCAAATAAAGATCAGCTTTGAGTTTCAGGAGGCACAAGTGACATGCCCTAGGTTTGATTCACTTGTTGCTCAGCAAAGAGGTCTCAGCAACTATTTGCAAGTAATGGCATCACTTTGGGACTTATTCAGCTTGCAAGAAATAACCAGGCAAAAAATAATAATACATCAAGGTGTGAGCTGACAAGCCTGGCACAGAGGATGAGACAACAATCTTTGTCCTTAATACGGGACATGGTGTCACAGCAAGATCCTGAGGCAGCTACAGAGTGCCCTTAGAGCCTTTCAGCTGCCGGGGCTGTGCTGCTCTTCCCTGCAACCAGGAGGGACCTCGGCTCTGCTGGGAACAGAGGGAGGTGCTGAGCACCTGATGGATGCAAGGATTCTGAGGTCCAACTCCTGCTGTGAACGCAGAGGGGAATTTGGAGGCACTCAGCCCTGGGACAACGGTGCTTGCTGTAATCTGTCCTCACCTGCATATGAGGAAAGTCCAAAACAAAGCCCTTTAGAAAATCTCAAATTTTCTGGGCCGCCACAGGCCCCTGTGAGGGAGGGACACACTCTCCCTATTTCACAGGATACTTTGTCTGCAGCTTGCAGATGAGGTGATAGTGAGACCTGTGGCTCTGGTGGCCCAAGGGAAATGCCAGCCCTGCCAGAGCTCTGTCCACCCTGCCAGCACTGCCTCACAACCTGCTCGTGGGCTTCCTGACAGGGCAGTGACAAGTGCTTTCTAGGCATCCTGAATGCCACTCTGCAGGCTGGCTCCTCCTCGCACAGCCAGAGAGAGAAGAAACCATCCTCCACCACCAATATTACAATTTAAATCTCAGAAACGCCATGAGAACCTGCCCCTGCACCACAACCTGCCAGCTTAGCAGGCAAGAGACAGTCAAGGCTACCATTGCTCACTGAAGGACGAGGGTACAATAGATTATTGCTGGTTTCCCAGCAATTCTCTTGAAAGAAAATGCATTTCTGCCTGCCTCCACCCCACTGCCTTTGTACCATTCTGACCTTGTCTAGGAAGTTGTTGACTTCAACATTGTGCTCAGTGTTTATTTATACAAATGCACCATACACTCAAACAAAAACTCTTCATGGACCTGGCTTGACAGCCAAGTGCTGCTGATAAGCTCAAGGAATGGTGAGTTGGTGCCTATTGAATTAACTGAGTGTGAGACCTGCTTGGAGAGCCCAAAAAATTCAGAGCCAGCAGGGCAGGTCCTTCTGAGGGAGACCAAGCTGTCAGGGACTTTGCTTCACCTCCTTTTCAAAGGTGGAAAAGAAACCACCGGGCTTCACAGGAAAAAAAAGGCACTGAACCCCCAGATTTAATCAATGCTTCTCTGCCCCCATTTCCAGCAGATTCAAGGCAACCTGTGGTTTACAGGAAAGAAGTTGTAGCAAAGCGTGCTGAGATATCTGAGCTCAGCTCCTGAAAGTGGGGAAATCTGAGGCTCAGAGCCAAAGGCAGCAGCACCCTCTGAGATTTGCCTTTGTTACCACGGCTCTGGGCAAACCTGCACCTTGGAGGATGAGGGAGCAGCAAGACATGAGGGGCAGAAGAAAACCAAGGCACACACCATGAGCACTGGGTGGTTCTAGGGTCCGATTGGATCATTCAAAGGCTGTGATCAATCCCATCCCCACCTTCCCCAAAAGCGTCACCAAACCCACTGCATGCTGCAAACTGTAAAAATGGACAGGCTGAAAAAATTCCTCCTGGGCCGAGGTGGAAAAAATATCCTCTGAGCCATGCTGGAAAAATTCAGATTAGTCCTTCAGCTCAGGATTCTGCTGCATCTGCCCCCTGTGCTGCAATGCACAGGGCAGATCCTCTCCTAGCAGGGGAAATAGCACAAGCCATGAAACTCCACCAGCTGCTCCTAGTTCCAAAAGTGATCTGGCTTTTCAGACTAGGTCTAAGATATCATCTTGTGAAACACACCAAGAAACTTTGGGTAGAAAAGGTGCTGCCTAAAATAAAGTGCTGCCTCCATCCTCTTTTAACACAAACCCTTTCTGCTGGAAGCCACAGCATTTTTAATGCAGACACAGGCTGGAGCAGAATGGCTGTCCCTGCTGTGTAGAGGATGTTGCCCTTATCTCGAAAAAAAAAAGAAACAAAAAATGAAGTGGAAACTGCACTACTGCTGCTCTCCCTCTGCCATGCACGAGCAGGCTGAGCTGCAGGACATCATTCCCGCAGTGTTATCTGGGCCGTGTTGTGTTCTCTTCTGGGGGACTTTGCTTTGTGAAAACAGAAGTCAGAATAACTCCCAGCGCAGTGTCTACGTACAGAACAAAGGTCATAACGTAAAGGACGAAAACAACCGTTTTTCTTTCCTGTGTCTGTATTTCACTGCACTGTGAAAACTGATCTCACCGTTCCTACAGCCGTGGAGTCACTGCATTCACCGCTCTGCCCCCAGAGCTGGCACCCTCTTGCCCACCATCAGTACATCCCTCTTCTTCCAACAGGGCAGAACTTGTTGCAACAAGACATTTCACACCCTTGGAAAAATCCAAGGTTTCAAAATGTTTCGTTCCAAAGTCAGGATGGAAAGTCAAAGTTGCAGCCCCTTTTCTAATCCATAAACTAAAATCCCCGAAGTATTTCAACCCTAACAAAACGCTTCCCCTGGACAAGAATCAGCTCTTTCATTTGAGCTTTATCTTTATTGTATTTATCGCCAAAATAATAAAAAAGATTGGAAGTACTTTGGTAATTCCCAACTATATTTGCTCATCCCTGGGAAACGGTCTAATTCTGCAAACAAGCATTTTCCATCAGAAAACTTTGGTGAAATGTTTGTTGAAAAATGCCTGATGGGTGCTACCAATGAGGCTCAGGCAGGGTGCAGGCAACGCACGGCTGTCTCCCTTCCCATGTGCTGAAATAACATACGGAATAGCAGCGAGATATCTCCAGTTCCCTCAGGGAAAAGCTGCTCAAAAATCCCCAGGGAATTCATCCAGCGACACATTTGGATGCCAGTCTGAAATGCAGAGTTGGATTTGAACTGGTTTGCACCTCTCTCTATGCACGGATCGTGTTTGCTCGGAAGAAATCAGCAGCGTAACTCTGAGATTTGCCAGCACAGCAGCGACCAGGGGTGCAGATTTAATGTCATCACATTTAAGGAGACAGAAGGATTTTGGAGAGACAGGCAAATCCTGTTGGATAATGCTAAATGTTTCACACAAATGCCTTGATTTTAATGTGGTGAACGAAACGGGGATTTCCCATGGAGCTACTACTCATTTCATTTCGCACATCCAGAGCTACATTTCCAGGGAATCAGAATGAAACATCTTGCTCAATCTCAACCTTTTCTTCTTTCCTGACTTTCTCACACAGAAACGTGTCACTGTTGGGTTATTGCTAATAATTTGTTTTTCAATACAAAAAAATAACTACAGGAATACACCCCGAGTGAAAGCCCAAGGAGCTCCCAGCTGTTCCCCAGCACGGCTCCAACAAACATCCTGTTTGTAATGATGGCGTCTGATGACAAGCTCTAAAACCAAAACTGTTACCACCAAATTTAAACATCCCAAAGCGACTCCACAAAAAAAAAGAAAGGACGCGCCTTTCCTCTCTCGCCATGGGATGCCAATTGGAGGAAGCCCAAAATTACATTGACAGAGGGAATTAATGCTTTAACCAGCAGGGAAACTGGCAACTGCCAAACCCCAAGTTTTCCCCTTAGGCGGGAGGGTGAAGGCAGTGGGGAGCAGGGCCCCATCCTGCTCCCATTGGGAGCAGCCACAAACCCGCTGGGCCAGCTCAGGACAAGCCCTGCCTCCTGTTCAACTGCTCTGCCTGGACCGTGTGTGTCTGCATGGAGAACTAGGAAGTAATAATAATAATAATAATAA